>JAATLQ010021630.1:1660-16785 GCA_013421005.1 Heliconius erato x Heliconius himera
CGACAAGCACCAGAAATCAATACTTTTTAACTCCAGAAAATATAATATAATTATCTTAAGGATATAAATATAATTATCTTAAATTATCAGCACGAAACTAAATACACACTAAACTAAGAGCTCCATTACGCTGGAACCCACCTTATAAATTTTAAATTTTTTGCTTATTTTTACCTACAAACGGTACTAATGATTGTAGTAAAGTTATTTTTTTTGTAGTTCCAATATCTTAAAATAAACATACACAAAACAAAAATAATGTTAAATATCATGTTGTTCCTGCTCCAGTTAGCATTAGTAACAATATCTCGAAGTTATTCGAACAAATAAACAAATTATAGAATACTTATTTAATAATTTTTGTTTAACTAAATCAAAATACATAAGTCAATCAATCCTAATTAGGTATTATTTTTGTATGAACTGAGCAATTTAACATATTGAACTATATGAAGTAAGCCCAAAAAAAGGTAACTGCTGTAAAGCGTTGAGAATTTTTTTCTACTGTGTATGGTCGTTATCACAAGGCCAGTAATGGCACTTAAAATCCATAAGGATGCAAAGATCTCATCAATATGAGAGAAGTAAGTACCAAAATTCTAATCACTGTAAGCAGTTAAGGGGTTCCCATAAGTATCCTGTGCCATTATCAGACACCTAATGACAGTCACAATTTATTTAATTACATTTAAATAAGTTCTGACTGTCATTAGGTAGTTCTCATTCTTAATTTCTCAAGTTGATCATCATTATGTTCGACTATGATAATTACTGGAATATAACGATGTTACGGTAGGTGATGTAAAATCAAATATTCGGATGGCTCAGAGGTACGCCGAGTATCGTTCATTTAGTCCTAAGAGTTGAATCATGGATCCCATTATCAAAACCTAACCAAACTCTCAACAAACTACACTTGAAGTTCATCCTTTTCTATAAAAAAAAGAATCATAGAAATCGTTTGGCGTTTTATTGAGTTATTCGTCTATTTATCACACACATACTCAATCCAAATGTAAGACGTGTAAGATTTTCTCATGGATGGCATTATTAGAAGGGAACTCTACACGGGAAGCACCAAAAGATCATCATCAAAATCGGTAGTTTTGAGGTAACAAACACTAAAAAATTCCGCCAAATTGATAATATGGAGGATATTATCTATCTTACAGAAGTCTAAGAAGATTCGAAGTATGACTCAGATAAAGTAGCAATAAACGGGACATATAGCGAGGAGAACCGGCGGCCGTTGATATAAAAGGTTTTGTGTAAAAATGGCGGGGTGACGCTAAGTGAGCAGGTTCGTCACTAGGCGGACGAGTTGATCAAAGTGAGACTCTAGATGCGATCAGAGCAAGACAGATCCTCATGGAGGAGGCCTATGTCAATCAGTGGAAATTATGATGAATTAGCATTTATTCCAGCGTAAACATTTTGCTATGGCCGCTATAGCAATGTTGATTATGTCCTATCTTGTGATAGTGTTGTCTAGTTTATTATGATCTATCTATAATTTAATAAATCAGCAAAAAAATGTGTTTCTACATTAATTTATTTGAGTTTAAACTACAATTTAGAAACTTGAATGACAACAGGTAGTACCTAAATGGAAGTAGTATGGAAAGGAGCAAAAAGTCTACGCAAACGAAGTTGTGGGCGAAAGAAACTTATTAAATAATAACATTAAATTTATGTACCTTCATTCTATTTTAAATTTAGTAATAATAATATTTTATTAAAGTAAAGAAACAACATATCAAAATCGTAACTTACATCATTCGTTTAGCAAAGATTAGATATGTAATCCACTTATTATGTATCCAACTAATCCAATAGTTATGTAATCAGAAAATATAACGTTAAACATTTAAATAAATATATAATGAAAATTATTTCAGATTTTAAAGCAAGATATGGGACTTGGTGGTTTAGATGTGGGATATGACCAACAAGTATTTGAAATGTTTTTAACATTTTTAAAGTGTTATTCCACATTTAAATAAGAAAAATACTTATTTAGAAAACGTATAAAAATTTAAACGTATCGGGACTTCCAAGAGGCGCGAGTTCGAGTTCTATTTTTAAAATTTTTATACGTTTAAAAATAAGTATATTTGTAGTGTTTTTATAAGACCGTACAAACGTTCCTTTAAGTAAATTTATCAAGTATTTGCCTACAGAAAGAGGTTAATCGCAAATTTAAAAACATAGAACATAGACATCACATATTTTCGTTTTTATTATTTAAAGTATTATAATCACAATCACAACAACTGTAGTGTCTATTTATAAATATTAAATTACTGTCTAATATTAAATTCAATAGGTGATTTTGTCGTATAATTTTCCTGCTGGGTAAAATGCCATAAACGTAAAACAAATATTTACCGTGCCTCAACAACTATTTCGCGGTTATCACTGTATGAACATTAACAAGCCATTTTTGCTGAATCATTATCTAAAGGTTGTGTAGTGTATTACAAAAATAAAATAATCATGGATACCACTCAAAGTCATGATAGCGTTTGCCATATTATCGTCAGCATGGCGTCTTTTGCTGGATGCATATTTATAGCGTCAAAGTAGTAGTAGGCCTCAGTTGACTTGTAACACTGCTGCCAGCTACACGAACATGGGGAAAATTAATTTAAACACACCGAATTTGAAAAAAGGTTAGTACGCAGAGTTTTGTTTACATTTTGTCCAATTGACAATCAAATACAACATATTATAAATATTTCACTATTCTGTATATATTTAGTTGAATTAAAGTATTGATTTTGTTTGTTGATGATTTTTCTAATTAATAAAGAAGTTTTTCTTTTCTTTTATTATGTGCTGGAGTATGTGTTACTCCGTACGAGGCTATCCTGGCGCAGTACTGGTTGGACTGTACATAGCATTTATTGGCTGATTGAGGATTCAATCCAAGCTCGGCTGAATAAATTATTTTCATTTTCCTATTGTACTAGAAAAAGTGAAGCGTTGAGTTTCGCCTTTTAACATGAATTCTAGCGGAAAGCGAAGAACGCAGTGTCTTAGGTTCTCTCTGCCTATCCTGATATACGAGAGACACAGCGTGAAGCTAAATAGACGTAAAAAGACGTCCTCAATCAAAGTTTACTAGAAAATGTTAAATATACTCCACCAGTTTAAACTCTTTTGTTCTCACAGGCGATCCAGAACCGCCCAAATCAGACAAAATACGCCTCTATAATATGCGATTTTGTCCATTTACTGAACGCGCTATATACACATTGCTCAAGAAAAATCTAGACTTTGAAGTATACAACATTGACCAGTCAAATCCACCAGAATGGATCTCCAAAAAAACTGCAACTGGTAATATTTTTTTATATATTTTTGTACATCTAGGGCTTCTAGTGCCTCGAACCGAATCTTAATATTTACATAAAAGATAATAATGTTAAGATAAATAAATATAAATAACGTTGTATTGTAATCTTGTTTCTGTAACATAATAATAAATTTAAATGTTTAATTTTCATTTCATTTTGAATTTATTTTATTATATTTTAACATTTTTAAAAATATTATTGTCTTATTTTAACAAACTAAGTTAAAAACAATAGAATTTATTCTATTTTAATTAACTGGGAACACCTGGATTTTTCCATTCAAAGAGCCTAAAAATACGCATATTACAATATTATAAATATGAACAAAAGCAATTGAAAAAATATTTTTGTTACTTTATATGTCTAAAAACATTTCAGGCATGACCCCCATTTTGGAAATTGGAGAGGTACGCGTTTTTGAAAGTCTACCCATAGTTGACTATCTGGAAGACGTATTCCCAGAAAATTCATTATTCCCTAAAGACCCTCTGTTAAAAGCATATGATAGAATCATTGTAGAGTTACAGAAACAGGTAAGTTTTCCTACTTTAACTTCTTTTCTTTTTTCGACTTGCAAATAAACAAATTTCTCTTATAAAATAAACGTAAGATTTGTTAAAAGCACGCACGTATTTGTGCCGTTATTTTTATGCAAGCCTCTATAAAATAAAATAATTATTTTAATTTATATTTCCATTTCTTCGCTCTGGTCAAAGCGCAATCAATTCCACCACTCAGCACACAATGCCTCCAGAATTTGGCGGAAAATGGATAGAAATATCTTAACTCTAGGTTCTGCTTACCATGCTGTAATCGGGATACAGCTTGAAGCTGATGTATATATTTTCTTTATAGTTAGTAATATTTGTGACAAAAAATTAAGAACATGAATTATATATTTATTTCTTCAATTCATAAAAAGGACGAAGTACTCAATGTTGGTATATTAATAAAAGATAAATGTCACATTATATTTCAGATTCAAAATGTCTATTATCAAACTATTAAAAGACCAGAAACCGTTACTGATGAACTAGTGAAGAGCTACCATACAACGTTGTCTATTATACAAGATGAGATAATAAAACGCGGTGGCAAATTCTTGGGAGGAAATCAACCCGGATATGCAGATTATATGATCTGGCCGTGGTTCGAGCGCATTATGCCCTTCGTAGACACCCACCCCACTTTGAAGATAGAAGCTCCTAAATTTAAATTATTGGTTAGTAATAAGGAATTCTTACGTCAACCTTATTATGAACTAGATCACGGTATAAGAATGACATGATTATACATTAAGGCAAAAAAATATATTTTAAGTCCGATGATACCAATAAAATATTTAATATTTTCATTACCGTGCCCTGGTATTCTGGTAAAGAGGCAAAGCGCAGCGTTGAGTTCTTTCACTCAACACGCAATGCCTCTAGAATTCGGTGGAAAGTGGGAAACTATTTTAATGTGGAACGAAGTGTCTTAACACTAGATTTCCATGTTTCATCTTGCCTCTACTATATCAGCGTGTAGCTGATACCAATATAAGTAAATTATTTACATGAATGCTTCCGTTTTAAAGTATTCGTACGCAAAAGTTGATTGAAACTGTATATCTACTATAAAATAATTTTATTTTGTTTCAGGCTGAATACATTCAGAATATGTACAAAGATCCCTTAGTAAGCCAATACGGGGTACCTCCACATATAATGGGTCAATTCTACAAAGGATATGCAGTTGGCAAGCCTAATTATGACTTACTGTACTCTCTATAAACTAAAAATAACAAAATATGCTGTAATTATGTTATATTATTATTTATAAAATAAATATTTTTAACCGACGTCTGAAAAGGGGGAGGTTATCAATTTGACTGTATTTTTTTGTTTGTTACGACAAATGGAGGAATATCATGCCCACCGATTTCGATGATTCTTTTTGTTTTGGAAAAGATATACACTTCAATTGTAATTTGATTTGAAATTCGTTAGGTTATGGAATCCGATTGAAGTATTTTTTTTTTAGGTTTCCGTACATTTTAAGGAAAAAAGGAACCCTTATAAGATCACTTTGTTGTCCGTCTGTCTGTCTGTCAAGAGCCTTTATATCAGGAACGCTTGAAAATATCGAGTTGAAATTCAAACATTCGCAAAAACCATTTATAGCGCAAAAAAACGCGTATTTCGACACTATAGAAGGAATAAAAATTAATAGGGTACTTCCAGTTAACGTAGAGTTATTAATTTGGCAGCTAGCATCTACAGGTAGTAAATTCTAAAAAATAATAGCCTGAAGAAGGGGCAAAATTTGGTATCAAAGCCGATAGTTCAAGTGAGGTATCAGATCAGAAAGGGCTCTGGTTAAACTGAGCCTGAATTTCAGAAAAAGCTCTCAAGATAATCCTCGGCGGGCGAGTCCGACTCGCGCTTGTCCATTTTTTTTTAATTAAAAATTATTTAAGTGCGTAGCGTGCGTACATACTATATGTATGATTTACAGGCCCTATCATTTTCTTTATTAGTAATTAATATAAATATCTATGTAGCGAATATCTATTAGTAAACAATATAAAAAATCGATCCAGCGTCGGACTTACCCACCGAGGGCTCCGTATCAATTTCAGAATTCTAGGTCATCAGAAAGTACAGTTAATAAAACTTGACAAAGTGGGCGAACACATTCTTTTATATGAATTGAAAGATAAATGTGTGATAAATATAGATATATTTCGTAGAACTTTATGTAGTACTTTTCAAAAAAAATATATAGAAGATCATGTTTCTATTTGTAGGTACATATGTAATTTTTTTATCTCTTCTCTATTATAATATAATACAGTAAAAATATTTTGTCTGTACATTTAGTAATTTTGACTGAAATGGATAGAAGGACACTTAAAAAGAATAATAGAAAGCTGTCTGTCTGTCTGTCGATATATATGTCCACATTTTTCTCTGAAAGTACTGAACCGATTTACTTAAAAGTTTCGCCAATTGCTTTGTTTTAACTCAACTTAACTACCAAAGTTTGGTTCATCAAAATCAGTTCATTAAAAAAAAAGTTATCGTCATTTGAATGAACTCAAGGCATTAGTTTGCCTGCGATTGTTATATAGCAATTGCGCTGGTAAGATTCCTGGCTAACGAATGACAATCGAAATTCGAAACGTCTTGGTTATATGACTGTTCATAAAAATATATATTTTTGAAACACTATTATACAATATTTTATACAACAAAGTAAACAAAAGTGAACTGTTAGTGGATATTACCTTCATAAATCATAACAGTTAAGTTTAAATCGTAAATAATTCAACACAGAGATAAAGAACGATTTGATCTTCAAAGAGATATCAAGCAAATACATAGATTTTTTGGTTCGTTCGTTCATTTGAAATAAATCTATATAAAAATGCCTAAAAACATCCTTTCTACGTGTACTCTGTAATAACTACAAATTTATCAATTGTACATTTAGCTAATAATATATGTAACTAATTTAAAAACTGTACAGGAGTTAATATGCAATTATTACAGTTATTTTACAAAGAATATTATAAATCATTACCCAAATTAATAATTTAACATTTAAGGCTGTTTCTGAAGCAGTACAGTACAATATTAACAGAGCTTTAAAAACATAACATAGGTAAAAAGAACGTAATGTTACAAAAATATATACGTATAATAAATAATTAGCTTTATGTATATTTTATAAATCAAATACCAACATTGGTCGTATTTTTTAGTTCGAAACAAAAATTCTTATAGAAATTACGATAATGTCGTAATAAAATCATATTAGAATATTACAGATTAAAATGATAAAAAATCATATTAGAAGTCATTTTAGTTGTCAATCAATTCTGCTTCTTAAATCAACAATCATGTAGTTTAAGCGGCCGAAGCCGCTGGCGAGCTGCTAGTAAAATCTATTTATAGTTTGTCAATTTATGCCCGACTGCTAAGGAAGGGTTATGTTTTTCGCGCGTATCTTGCATGTACGTATGTATGTAATATTCTCTCCTTATATCTCCAGAACCGCTGAATGGATTTACATAATTGAGGTATCGTTAGATTTGTTTTAGCAGCCCAAGTATTCTTAGATAGGTGAGGTCAAAAAAAACAATCATGGCGGCTGTGGGACGCCATTGAGCTTAGTGAAAAAAAAAATCGTTTCGAATACCACAATATGAGTGAATTTAAGAGCTAAATAAGGATTTCAAAAAGGTAAATCATGATTATCATTACCATAATGAATACTAACAAAAAAGTGAAAATAAAAATATAGAAACAAAAACCCCGACTGCATAAAACTAAAAGGAAAATAAACAAGCCCAATAGTTTATTAGAATTAACAATCGGGAACTATAAATAATTTTTCAATTAATAAAATCTTTACCAGGAACCCCGCATTATTTCATCTATTGCCTCCTCATCTCTGTAGGAAATAGCTATTCTGATGTTGTGTTCCACTATATCAGTCACGGAACCTTCATTTGCCCGGCGAATGAACCTGCCGATAGCGTCTTTGATGTATCTGCGGCCACGCCCCTAAGTGGTGACCGCTAATTACGGTCAGTAATAAAGTGACCACTGCTAAAGAACATTGTCTTATTTATCCGCATCCATATCAGTGGCGACGAGAACCCACACGCAAAAAAAAATGTCTGCATTTATTGGGAACATTTCCATATTTGACCCAAAATACAATGAGTGGGAGATATTCGGAAGTAAGCTAAAGCAATTCCTGACTCTTAACAATGTACAAGCGGAAGATCAAAAAAGGGTGAACATCGGTGTCAGTGTCGAGTGTTGTTGCGGAGGGGTCAGTTGGAGATGGCCAGAAGGTAGAAGTGTGGAAGGAGCCAAGAGTGGTTCTGACCAGATTGGACGTTGGTGACGGAATGTCGACTGTCGGTAGTGTCAGGTTGAGACAAGGGTCCGGATCGTCATATGGACGGTTATGGGGAGCAAAGGACTCAGATACCGAAAGTTTTGTGTCGATGGTGTCGGAGAGGTCAAGGGTACGGGCACAATACTTAAATGACAGACGGAAAAGGCCTCGAAAGCCAAGCGACCAGTCAGGGTCCTCTGGTGAAGGAGAGCCAGATAGACCAGCGCCAAAAATGGTTGCCAAGAGGAGAGGGAAAGGTCTCAGTGAGGCAGAAAAGAAGGAGTTGCTGCTGAGGGCAGAGCAGGAGGGGTCAGATGCCGCTGCGGCCGTACTGGCCAGGGCTAGCTCCAGGCTCTCGGACATGACTCTACCGTCCGAAAAAGAGCAGGACGAGGCCGTTCTTGACTTGCAAAATCAGGTGGTTGAAAGTCTAGCGGTGATAAGAAAGGTTGCCAGCAAATCAGGCAACCTAAAAGAAACTTTCACCAAGGTCCTAAAGCAGGTGGCAAGGGCCATAGGAATGGCTGTAGATGAATTGGCTCTGCGTACAGCGACGGAAGAGGTAGCTCAGCTGCGCGCTCACAACAACAAGCTACGCTATGATATGTCTGAGCTGCGTAAAGAGGTCAGTCTTTTACGGACTGACCTCCAAACGCAAAGGAGCCAAGAAGTAGGACCTGGCAGGAGTCACCCAGGGTGTTCCGACGAGCTGAGGCGCTCGATGATGAAGAATCGGAAGCGCCCTTTCGCCCTCGCGATTGGTGAGCGCCCGGATAGAAGGTCTAGAGAACCGGCTTCTTCCGGAGAGGAGCATGCGCCCTCCGTTAGCGGCGTCAAAGGGCTCGCAGAAAGAGACCGCCACAACATCGGCGAGAATGGAGGCGACAGTGACATCTACGCTAGTAGCAGTCAGTAGTAGGGCAGCAGGCAGTAGTAGGGGTCAGAAGCCAGGAAAGCATGGCAAGGGAAAGGGCACGGGGGGAAAAGTCCCATTGAAATTTTTGGAAATAGTAAATACTAACGTATTACTCAGTAATGTTTATGAAATTCATAATGACGTAGAAGCAAACAAGAATTTTTGCAAGTCACGATAATCGTCCAAAGCTTTTTATTCTAAACTAGAGGGCGCGCGCGGCTTCGCCCGCTTATTAGGAGTGAATTCTAAAAAAACCACGAAACACGTGTTCAATAAAATATTTTTAACAGTCTGAATTTAATTTTTTATAAAAATCGGTGGCAATTTAAAGCTTTTTCCATATAAACTTTCAACTCCTTATTTGAACCCTTAGGGAGTGAATTCTTAAAAACCATGAAACACGTGTTCAATGAAATATTTTTAAGAGTCTGAATTTCAAATTTTATAAAAATCGGTACAGATTACATTTTTTTTTCATACAAACTTTTAACCCCTATTTCATCCCTTTAGGGTTAAAATTTTTCAAATTCCCTTCTTAGTGGATGTCCAGAATATGAAAATAAACATCTGCCCAAATTTCACGTTTCTACCATCAGCGGTTACGGCTCTGCGTGCGTCTTACCTCAGTCAGTCAGCACAAGTCCTTTTATATATATAGATAAATATATAACTATTTATAAATTAGCCTTTCATCCTTATGGTGACTAACAGCAATTGATCAGGTCGTAATTTTCCTTAAGAATGAAGTTGCATTCGATAGATGGATATATAAAAATACACTAGTTTCGATCACGGCCGATTTTTCAAGTCAATGTACATATAAGCACTTTTAGATAACGATAAAAAACAGTCAGTACAAGTTTATGATAACACGTGTCATCTGTGACTGGTATATTTCGTATATTAATATAGTTATATAAATTCTACGCACAGTCGGCAGTTGGATCTTAATCAATTGACACGGCTCAATTCGCGTACGCCTTTTGTGAATATTTCTATTTGAAAACTAAGCTAAAATGTCGGAAAAACATTTACAAACAGGTTGGTATCTCTAATTTATGGCTGTTATTATATATACTTTTTTATGTTTTTTTTATAAATATATTTTTTTTACTCCGTACAGGCGATGCTCTACCCCCGTATTCAGGAAAATTGAGGCTTTTTGCATCAAGATTCTGTCCATTTGCTGAAAGAGTAGTGCTAGTGTTGAATGCTAAGAATATCAAATATGACCTAGTGTTTATAAACTTAGATCAAAAGCCTGAATGGATTTTTAATTACAGTCCTAAAGGTAAGCAATTTATTCTAATGCAAAGAAATCTTCTAGTATTCGTTTTATATAAAGTGACTTAATATTCGTGCCAAACAAGATATATTAATAAAAATTTTATAATCGTAGGTGCTGTCCCTGCATTGGAATATGAAGAAGGCAAGGGTATCTTTGACAGTGCCATCATTAATGCATATTTAGATGAAAAATATCCCGAAGTTCCTGTTCAATCAGCTGACCCATTGAGAAGAGCACAAGATAAGATGCTTGTAGAACTTTTTAGCGGTGTAAGTGTTTGCAAAAAATATATATTTATCTATTACTCTGATACGTTTAGCAATAATAATTATCAAATGCTTTATTTTTAGCGTTATATTTATTGTTTTTCTGTTTCTATAAATAGGCTCAGTCAGCATACTACACAGCCGCATATAATGCTCAATCTATTGAACCAAATACACTTGAAAACTATAGTAGAGGCTTAGAATTATTAGAAAAGGAATTACAGTCTCGTGGATCAAAATTTTTGCATGGTGATGAACCGGGATTAGTTGACTTCACAATCTGGCCTTTCTTGGAACGATTTGAATCTCTTCCATTATTGGGACAGGCTGATTTCGTCATAGACAAGAGTAAATACGAATCATTGGTAAGTTGGTTTCTTTATTTTATATTCGTTAAAGTATTATATACATGTTACTTTTATAATAAACATAAGAATAT
This sequence comes from Heliconius erato x Heliconius himera, assembly GCA_013421005.1. Lineage (NCBI taxonomy): Eukaryota > Metazoa > Arthropoda > Insecta > Lepidoptera > Nymphalidae > Heliconius > Heliconius erato x Heliconius himera. Next base: position 12,822 of record JAATLQ010021630.1, read on the forward strand.
TGTAAATTTCTTAATTAATAATAATATATAACAATAAAAAAATATATGAATCTATATGATTACTTATTAGTGATTTTTTTGCAGACAAATTACATAGAGGCAGTGCGCAATGTCCCAGCTGTTAAGTCGTATGCTTTGGCAGCCGACACTCACGCTAAGTTTACGGAATCTCGCCTCAAGGGTGACGCTAACTACAACATGTTAGACACTAGTGCTGTTTGCTGCATCAGACCAAGGAAGAAGAAGCAATAAATTTAATTCTATTTCAAATAATTTAAGATATTTTTGTATAGTAGCGACTGAACAACAGATTTACTTAATTATTTATTAAATATATTTTTATTTATTACATATATTAAAATTAATTTCTTTATTTATTTTGTTTCCATTTACATTTTCCCTATCCATACTGTAAAATTTTCAATTGGAATACGAAAAAACTAAATATTATAAGTGTTACGATGGTTATAACATATCGGTTATAACATACACACATACCGGTAACATAAAGTACAAAAAACTGATAGTTTAATTTCTGAATTACAAAAATGCTCAAGTGTAGTGTAGAATATACATACATTAAAAATACATAGGTATATGTGTAACTATAATTATAATACTATGGCTACATCCAAGATAATCATAGTACAGATGACAAGGATTAAAAATGACAAGGCTTAAATTCTACTTGACAAATATTAATATTTTTAAAATGGATATTTTGCAGGTCTTGACACAGTCACACAAAACACTGTTTTAGGTTGCATTATCTGCGCTTCCCTTGCATGCTACAAGCTTTGTTGCGGAATTTTATATATAATACATCAATTAGTCTATATAATATTTAAATTGTACATAAGTAGTATGTTTTCATTTTAATCGACATTATTAAACGAAATAACATATAAAACATATAAGTAAACATTTTATAGACTTACGGTCTGGATACTAAGCATCCATACCGTGGCCTATTCTGTTGCAAAAAAAGAAACTGTGCCTGGGATTTGAGTCCCAAGTGTAGGCTTACTTACCCCTTTAAAGACAATTTTCACTGTTGTAGCTCTTTCCTGTAGATGCTCCTTTCGAAATTCGTTCGTGACAAGAGAATGTGTAATGTATGTATAAGGTCGGGGCAAAAGTATTTTCGTATTGTTCATACAAAGGAAAATATTTTTTTTAGTTTGATATTGTGGCCAACCAAAATAATGTGTATATATATATATATATATATATATATATATATATATATATATATATATATATATATATATATATATAGCACCAAATTCGTACATAAAACATACATAACGAAATTTTATTCACAACGGTGGACTTATCTCTAGAACAATTAAATATAAATACACATATACTATATAATAAATACATATTCTATATAATATAAATATATATGTATAATAAATACTTATACGATATGTATAAAGAGAAACAAAAAGAAAATAAAGCTTTACTATAAGATGAAGTAAGGTTATAAAAGTAAACCACTATATTGATAAAGATTAAATGTCTAACGTTGCAAGAAGATATTGTTTTAAATGGGATTTGAAGGACTTTATGGAAGGGCTTTTCTGGATAGTTTTAGGGAGTTGATTCCAGAGGGATGCGGCGTATACAGAGAAGGATTTCTGAAGGAATTTGGTGTTACTCTTCTGTACGTTAAGTGTCGGTATGACACCAGACCTCCTTGAGCGTGTAGGGATAGGTAGAATGTTAAAGCGGGAACAAAGATAACAAGGAAAATTCTGGTAGTTAAGGATCTTAAAAAGGAGTGAAGGGATGTACATATCTCGGCGAAGTCGGATTGGGAGCCAATTAAGCTGAGAGAGAAGCTTAATTTTGTTAATGTAGTGACTACATTAACAAAAATAAATATTTTTTTTGAATATTGCTATTTTTTCTTGTAATTTAATTAATCATTCCTGTTTCATTAAATCGTTTCATATTACTAATCACAAGAAAAATTAAGATGCTTATAAGTTTGTGAATTTCTTTTTCACACTGTATCCCGCACATTGCTTAGCCAGAGAGAACTTGGGAACCTAGTGTTATATACTCCGTTGCCATTAAGGTACGGTAAGGTTGCGTGTTCAGTGGGTGAGTACAACACTGCGCTTTGCCTTGTAACCAGAACAAGGAAATGAAAAATTTATTAAATACTTCATTCTTCCGAGTGGAAATCGAACCCACAATCGTCGCGCTTACAGTCGCACGCCTTTGCTCCTGCGCCACGACGCCCTCTAATCTTGAAAATATATGCCTATTATGTCAATTATCAAAACATTTAGCTTTATCTGTTGTTAATAATTAAAATTATAGCAGTTCGACTAAAAAAAAAGAATCAAATTATTTTAAGAAAACTCCTCTATCCTAATATTTCTGTAAAAGGTTCAACTGCCTATATATTTAAGTACCTACATACGTAATTAGATTTTGAAATAATAATTATATTAAATAAAATTATATTTATTATTATTTATATTAAATAAAATTATATTTATTCGTCGTCATATTTACTATTAAAAAAAAGTCATGTGACTGTACTTCAGCGTTTGAAAACGTAAAGTCACGTTTGAAAATGTCCGGGAGACTGAAGAAATATAGCATAGTCATTCTAAAACTGAATATCGCGCCGTCACTGTGGCTTCTAGTACATTGCTACCAACCATTACTCGGCAAATGTCTATAAGGCAAACACCATGACATCATCGTTTTTTAATAAATTGAAATAATATGTTTATTTATATTCTTTCCATATCTACTTCGACGAAAAATGCGACGACGAATAAATGTTATTTTATTTAATATTATTATAGTTTATATTATCATTTAAAAATATATTTATGTATGTCGGTGCGAAATTGGCACTTCCGTGGGCTCCCGCGTGTCCAACATGGGGGCTCTAAATGCCCATTAAGCTGTTATAATTTAGTGAGGCTAGTCGTGGCGCACCGGCTCGAGGTGTGACTGCAAAATCGACTGGTTGTGGGTTCGATCCCCACTCGAGGAGATGAAATATTTACTTAAATTTATATTTCCATTTCTTCGCTCTGGTGTCGAGGTTAAGCGCGGCGTTGAGTTCTGCCACTCAACACGCAATGCCTCCAGAATTCGGCACAAAGTGGGGAACGGAATGTCTTAACACTAGGTTCCCTCTGCCTACCCTGCTGCGTGCGGGATATAGCGTGAAGCTGATTTATTTATTTATTATTATGTTAATACCTAATACAAAATTTAGTTCGATTAGCCCCATCTAAAATGGGGGAAAGTTTTCTTTCGATACAGTGTTGATATGAATTATTCAACAGGGCGAAAAAAGATTTTTTGTTTATTTCGATAAATAAGAGAAGAGTTACTGCAAAATACTAATTAAATGTTTAGATGTAATTTACCTTAAATAAATACATGAGACTTTGCCCTTATCTGGAATTATGTAGGTGCAGAGGATAGAATTGCATGACAACAATTAATATATATGTAGATGTGTATCTATTAGTTTTTTTCTATCAATTCTATTTGTGGGTTCGCTCGCTACTCGAGATAATGAAATATTAATTTCAATTTATATTTTCGCTCTGGTGTCGACGCAAAACGCGGCGTTGATTTCCACCACTTAACATGTAATGCCTCCAGACTTCAGCGGAAAATGAAGAACGGAACTAGGTTCACTCTGCCTAATCTGTTGTGACAGAAAACCGAATTTCGAGTCTCGCAGGGACAAAGTACCATTTTCTCTACCCACCCAGTGTCGCTGTAAAATCCAGTAACGTTGACAGAATTACCCTCAACTTCGATAAATATATGAGAAGAAATTATAATTTTTACTTACAAAAGTTCGTTTCTCTTATAATTATGATTTTATGAGTATTCTTACTAAATATATAAAGTACAGGTATTATCAGTATCTATTTGTCAATATAATAACATTATTTCAAATAACCTAATCTTA
>JAATLQ010021633.1:8670-21518 GCA_013421005.1 Heliconius erato x Heliconius himera
AAATATATAAACAAAGATGCAACATTTTTGAATAACAGCTAAATATTAGAATTGACCTTTTTAAAAAATATCTAAGGTTGCACAAAATATGGGCAATATCATTATAGTATAATGTGAATATTAAAATTGTACAAGATAAAATAAATTTGAACAGTATTATTTGTAAATGCGACGGTTATGGGTTCGATATCCACTCGAGTGGATGATTAGATGTGATTTTTTTAACACGCTGTATCAGGCACATGGCAGGGTAGGCAAAGCGATCCTGGAAACCTGAGTACGGAGAAACGTTTCTTTATAGCAGGGGTCCTCATCCTTTTCTAGATCAAGGACCACTTTTATATTATTCTTGGTAGTAGGGACCACTATGCATGTAGGTATAATAAAAAAATACTTTGATAATCAAACAGAAACTACGCCTCACCATCCCCAGTCATAAAATTAAAATCGTTCGCGCACCATATTTAGGCTTCTACGGACCACTGGTTAGGAACCAGTGCTTTATAGAAATGACATATCTTGTTTTTTTCACTAAGATTTTTCACTATTTAAATATATTAATATTAATATATCTACACACATATATGTAAAACTCTTCCGTTTCTAAATGTCTGATGATGACAGACAACGCACAGACAAATTTTCTGGACTTAGAAAATCGACATTTGGCATGTAGGAAGTGCCTATCAAGGGGGTTATTAAGAGAGAATTTCACGAAATTGCAACGGGAACAAAAATAAAATATTTATTTATTAAATCATTAAAATAATGAACAAAATGAAAGATTAAAAACAAAATATCGCAAAATTTTTCTAGAAAACTCGAGTCGACTATCAATTAATTAACTTTGCAACACCTGAGTCATGTGCATCGATGACCGCCAAAATATATTACTTAATTATTATTTAACCTACTTTGAAATGAAATAATCGATTAAAAATTGCATTCGCATTCGATTATTATTTAGTTTAGTTATAACTAAGTAATATATTATTATCTATTAATATATTATAAAAAATGTATATATTGTAAATTTTAATTTATTCTATATTATTATTTTTTTTATTTTTAGAAGGCTCTCTCGCTTCGTTTCGTCTTATTATAAAATAAATAATTTTTTTGTATTAAAGAATAATAAATAAAAAGGACAGAAATTGAGAAATTAAAAAAGATATTATTATAAAAAAAATAGAAATAAAAATAACAATCTCACACTTCACCATAAATTAAGTGCAATTTTATCCATATAAAACTCGATATTTTTTTTAGTATAATTTTTAAAAATATAATAATAAATCGATTATATACATAATTTTATAACTATTAACTGATAATGGTAGAATTATGTTAAACAATATAAAAATCACATTCGATTAAATAAATTGACCCGTAGTGGCGCAGCGGCACAGGGATGGCCTACTGGGCGACGGTTGTAGGCTCGATTCTTACTCAGGGGAATAAATCGTATTCATGTCCTCGCTAACCCCTCTCCACTCCACTCTCCTCTGGTAACAAGACAAAAGCTGTGTTGATTTTTCGGAGTGTTTGTACACGCTAATATCACAACGACTAAATCGATTTAAATGTAGTTTTCACTAGTGTTTCATTTAAATCGGTTTAGATATTAAAAAAAGTTATCTCATTATAAAGTGTTGCATGTAACATATTGCTATAATATAAGTGTTTCATTGAATTGGAGGAAACTTAATTTTTTCAACTTATTTATCTTTAAATTAATAATGTTATTCGATCACGAAAGTAAATTAGATGAAGAAATAAATAATTATATAATAGGTACAAGCGGACGAAGCCGCAAGCAGGTAGCTAGTGTATTAATAAATTTAATTCTAATCTATTTGTTATATAACTAGCATGTTTTTATATATCACCAAAAATGCCTTGAGAGTGACCTACAGTATTTGCCACGATCGGACATCGATCCCACTGCCCTTGGCCGTTGAAGATAAAAAAAAGTTTCTTATGAAATTATTCATTTATTACATATTTACGTTGATTTAGTGTTTTTTTTATAATTATGTAAATTAAATATTATTATACTATTGTTATTTTGTTTGTATTATAAAAATATAAACTTTTGTCTGCGAATTCCCAGCCTTTATAGGCAAATGGAAATAAATTTTTAGGTCTTATTTATAAAATCATTCTCAACTCTGAGATCGACCTTGAAAGCTATCTTGAGATGCTGTTTTTATTCATAGATTATTATGAATGAATATGGCATCTCAAGATCGCTCTAGAGCAGCCACACACATAGCAGGGTAAGTACAGGAAACCTGGGAACCGATCTCATTAAAATACTTCTATTCTCCACTTTCCGACGAATTCCGGAAGCATTGCGTGTTAAGTAGCAGCACTCAACACCGCGATTTGCATCGCTTTCATTTCCTAGAGTGGGAATCTAACCCACAACCTGTCGCATTTACAATCGCACTCTTGTCCACCTGCGTCACGACTGACCTCATTCATACTTAAAAAACATATAAAACATATAAAGATACCTATATTTTATCACCGATTAGTTATCCGTAATACATCAAAGACGATTATGATTACCTCAATCAGGAAGTGAACTCACGTCCTTCTATTTCACGAACGATTTACTCGCAATAGTAACTGCAAGAGTAAAATAGGCCTACATTATAGTTTAATTTACCATAAAGAGGTAAACAACAACGTACCATGTAAATATTTCCCTTTGAACGTTGCACTGCGGAAATGTGTAGGAAACGACTATTCACTTCTTGGGTCCTATAATATAGGCCATCGTGGCATAGTGGCACAATCTGTGACAGTTAACGCGGTTGTGGGTTTGACTCGCACTAGGGAATAAGTTATTTACATTCTTCGCTCTGGTAACAAAAGAGCGCGGCGTTGAATTTGATTTTTTATATTTTTTTTGTTGAAAAATTGGACAGAAAATGGCAAATGGAAATTTAACACTGAGCTCTCTCTGCCTATACTGCTGTACACACTCCGTTCTCCACTTTCTGATCATTTACGATTTAAGCGGTACTTAACGCTGCACTTTTTCTTTACTATATATGCAAAAAAAATTTAAATAATTTTATTTATACATGATTCCAGAAATTTGAACAATGTATATATTTTTATCATCTACATATCTGTATAATGATCAATTAAATTATAGTGTTTTTTTGTAATGTAATTTCATGTTATTGTAGTAGCGTATAGATGTAAGCCGATAAGTTATAATATCTATATATATATACTAAAGAATATTCGAGTAATTGTAGATGTTCTAATTGATGTTGTGGTACAAATAGAAGTTCTAGAAGTTCTGGTTTTTGTAAGATATAAATTTCTAACAGGATATTTTTTGTAAGTACGGCGTTTAGTTCCGCTATATAATACGCTAGCATCAAATTAGGCGGTGAGTGAACGGAGTGTCTTAACGTAGTGTTTTGCCAACTACGCTATGCGGGATACCGCGTGAATTTGCTTTTTCTTTTCTTTTAACCAAGTTAGACGCCGTCGTGGCGCAGGGGCGCAACCGTGTGCCTGTAATCGCGACGATTGTGGATTCGATTGACACTCTGAGCAACAAAGTAGTAATTTAATATTTTAATTTTCTCGCTCTGGTAGCGAGACAAAGCACAGCATTGAGTTCCGCTACTCAACACGCAATGTCTCAAGAATTCGTAAGGCGGGAACGGAACGTTTTCAATAGGAACAGAGTGTCTTAATACTAGTTGGCCGGGTTCCCTTTGCCTACCCTGCTATGTGTTACATTCAGCGTGAAGCTACTAAAAAACCTTGAGATAGTAATTAAAGAATACTAAACTTCTATACTTATTAAGTTAAAGGTGATTATTATTTTGAAACTAACGACCGAAGCGATTCGTCCGCCCAAATTTTTTGTTATGTTACAGCCAATTTATACAAAATGCTTATAGAAATTGTAGACTATGTATGCACTCACAGTCGGATTACAGTAAATCTATGTATATTTAAAAACCTCTACTATTATAAAATTATTTCACAATATTTTGTTTTTTGATCCAAATTAAATTTAAAGTAAACAATATACATCGCGGAACTAAATCTATAAATAGAGCAAAGTCGCATCAAACTAGTCGATAATATGACTACCGGGAGGTTATGACTTGTTAGTGGAAAGTTTGGTATCAAAGTCCCTTCTATTAAACTTGTTTTGGGCTTATTGCTTCTATTTTTATTAAAATAATAGGAAAAACTGTTTTTTTTAAACAAAAATAAAAGTAGCTGTCTTAGTACTTGTGCCGTATCGAAAGAAGGAAGGCTATACTTTTAAATGTAAATTGTAAAATGAGCTAGATCTCAATTCTCGAGACCAATTTATTTAATTTTAGCTAGGAGAAAAAGTTCGTCCGTTCGTCAGTGAGGTCATCGTGGCACAACGGCACATCGTATAACTGTTAAAGCGATGATTTTTGTTCGATTTCTACTCAGGGCAATTAATTATTGACTTTTCGTAACTGAGATCCGCTACTTAAGACGCAATATCTCAAAGATTGGGCGAAAAATGGTTACTAGAATGTCAGGAAAAAATCCGTCTATCAGTGGTTCTATCGTGGCACAACCGCATAAAGTACAATTGTAGAGCGATAGTTTTAGTAAGATTTCCTTGGGAAAATTTATTATCTCCATATCCTCGCTGAGTTCCACCACTATCCACATAATGTCTTAAAGATTGGACGGAAAGAGGTTACTAGAATGTCTTAAAATTAGGTTCCATCGCCTTACCTTACTAATATGTACCTTAACAAAAAACTGCTAAATGAACTGTAGATGACTATTTCCATTTCGACGCTCTGGTAAGGAAACAAAACACGGTGTTCCGTCCCACCACTAAACGCACAATGCCTCAAAAACTGGTCGGAGAGTGTTAAACGCAGTGTTAACACTAGGTTCCTTCTGGGTACACAGAAGGAACCTAGTGTGAAGACACTCGTTAAGACACTACATATGCGGGATACAGCGTGAAACGTGAATACCAATAAAAAAAAATAACAATATTAACACGGCATTTTACGCACATCAATTCTTCCTTATGTTAATTAGTAATTACTGTATAGTAATAAAATTTATTGCAATCGCTTTACATGTTCTAATAATGTTATTAAAATAAATGTCGTGTGACTCAGATGTCCTTTTTGTACCTCTAGTGTTTAACTTGGCGATGGTTGTGGAGTCGATTCCCACTCGGTGACTTATTATTTTTTTTGGTAGCTACAAGACCGCGTAACGTTGAGTTCCGCCCACATCCACCACTTTGCCATCACATGCGTGTGCTAAACGCAACAGGTTGTGGGTTCAATGCCCACTCGAGGAAATAAAACATTTAATATTTTCCTCGCTCTGGTGAAAGTGTGGCGTTCAGTTTCGCCACTCAAAAAAGGGTAAGTGTTAGAAATGGAAACGAAGTGTCTTAACACTAGTTTCTCTCTATCTATTCTACTTAGTGCGGGATGTAGCGTGAAGCTAAAATAAATAATAAAAAATCATTAATTCATATTAAATTTTATTATATATACTGTTTACTATAGTAAAAAATCTTTATTGCCTCAATAATATAGACAAACGTGAAGTAACTAACCCCGGTAGCACAGTAGTAGCTGTTATAAATGCGAATGCAAGGTTAACAGTTACTAATACATGCATCATTATAGTGATTAAAATATTACAAAAATATAATAAAATATAATAAAAATAACATTATTACTAATAGGCATTACGTATTGAGTGGTGATGTTTTGCGGAAGTCAACACCGCGCTTTGGAAGGAAAGAAAGTGTCTTACCACTAGGTTCCCAGGTTCCAGGTTGATAACTTAATTCTAAGTTCATATTCTATTTAGTTAAAAATACTAAATGAAGAGAAATCACGTCAGATTTATATGAATGTTAAAAAAATTAACGTGTTTGTTTGGTTGAACGTTATAATCTCAGGAACTACTGGTTCGTATTCAAATTTAACCTACCGTACTTGCGGTTAAAGTTACCTCAGCCACTGAGTCATGTGTCATACACAGCTCTTAGTTATTTCCATTTGACCATGGGGGCTAAGCAGTTAGTAATTAGTGTTAGTTTTATGCTAACACTATCTTATCAGCTTCACTCTTTATCACGCATATAGCGGGATTTGAAACTTGAATATGGTGTTGAGACACACCATTCACTTTTCGTCTGAGTTCGAGACATAGTGAATTAAGTGGCGGAACTTAAGTTTTGGCTTTGTCTTTGCAAAAGGCGATTTGATAATAATTCATTCCCCCAGTGCGCATTGAACCCACTACCACGTTTCGACGGCTTCATAATAATAAATATTTTTTTAGTTTTGCTTTCTATCCGCACTAAGCAGGGTGGGTAGGCGTAGATAACATGAACCTAATGTTACAAAACTCTGCACGTTGCCCATTACGACACTTCCCTTCCCCACTTTCCGACGATTTTTTTCAAGTATTGCATGTTGAGTAGCGTAATTCAACGCCTTTACTTCGTTACCAGAGAGATGAAATGAAAATATTAAATATTTCATTGCCCAGAGTGAGAATCGAACTCACAGCCGTCGCGCTTACCGTCCGACGCTGGGATACTGCGCCACGCCAACGGTCTCAAAACTTCTACATACATATATCGTTGAATAAAATAAAAACACATATAAATCTATCATTCTGCATTTCTGCACTAATTTTAGTATGAATAATTATATTCTAATGACCTCCGTCATTAGAAGGCTATTAGATTTTGTTCTAGTTCAACACATATTAAAAAATATATATATTTTTAGTTTTCAATGATTTTAAAATATTTTTAATTTTTTATTTTTGTTTAAGATTTTTCTATATTTTATTTATTTATTTTAGTAATATTACAATTCATACAAGTTCAAGTGAAGTAATAAATTATTTAAACAAAAGGCCAACGTTTTTCTTTGTATTTTTTTATTATTTCTCGGCCATGACCGAGTCAATCTGATAGCTGTATTGTAGTTAAAAATCCTCGAGAGATTGTTAATATTCAAAATATTTTCTTTACTCTAGTATAGCCCACACATCCTTACGTACTAGAAAACAGGCTAGGGAGAGGAAACCTGGGAACCTGATGTAAGGTCACTGTTCTCCATTAAAACGTTGAGGCAAGGTGTTGCGTGTTGTGCGTTGTTGAGTAACTTAACCCCGTGCTTTGCCTCGTTGCCAGAGCGAGGAAATGAAAACATTAAATTTTTAATTTCCACGAGTGGTGATCAAACTCACAGCCGTCGCGGTTACAGTCACACACTGGTACCACTGCGCCACAACGACCTCCTACATTACATATAAAGGCAACAATTTAAATAGTAAATCAGCGTTACAAGAAAGGGTATTTAGACGTGATCGTTTCGATTAGATTGCAATTTTAGTGAAGTAAAAATTTGTAAGAACATCACGTACAAACACTCAGCTGGGTTTTATAAATATTTATGTAGTGGATACATAATTTATATTTGTACTAGGTTTTTACTGCTGCTTTGTCTCCTTGGTGAAATGTGAATAGCTTAGTATGACACGATTCTTTTTCTTCTATAAAAAAAAATAAATCACCTTCACGCTGTATCCCGCACACAGCAGGGTAGGCAAAGGGAACCTAGTGTTAAGACACTCCGTTCCCCAATTTCTGCAGAATTCTTGAGGCTTGGTAACTCAAGAGAGAAAAGAAGAGAGAGTTAAGCCGCTCAACAGCAATGCCTCAAGATTTTGACGGAAAATTGGGAACGCATGTGTCTTAATGGGAACGGATTATCTTAAAACTACGTTATCACGATCCCGCTACCTACTCTTCTATGTGCGAGAGACAGCGTGAAGGTAAGAACCCTCGAATTGAGTTCGAACCCACTACCGTCGCGTTTACTATCAGACGTTGCCATACATATATCAGCAATATTGCATTTAAAAATATAAGTGAGAAATAAATTCACCTCGATATTTATATAGTATTTGACCTAAACAGTATGGAACCCACGACCTCTCTTTCAACTATCGTCTATTATTACTAAACGTTTATAATTATAATATATTACGCGACGTTTATTGCTAAGCTGCAGTCAACCACCTTTTGTCGAAATTAATATTTTAATAGCGACTGAAAATGCGACGGTTGTAGGTTCGATTCCAAATGGGGGAATGATATCTTATATTAAGTTCACGCGGTGTATCGCATACGGAAGGGTAGGCTTAGTCTTAAGTCATCTTGTTCCCCATCTTCCACCCAGTTTTTGGAACTGCATGTTGAGTGGCGGAACGCAACGCCGCGTTCTGCCTTGTCACCAGAGCGAGAAAATAATTATGAGTAAACGACGTTTTTTACATTATTTTGCCTGTCTCGTATAGACAAAGCACGGCGTTTAATTCTGCCAATGTTGAAATTCTTATACTCTTGTTATAATTTGGTACAACAAAATTAAAATACTAAAACAGAAAGTTTGCCCGAATGTGGAACAACATAACAAAAAAACAACAAAATAAATTTTACTAACACATATTTTGTTGTTTACGTTTAACATTACATTACAATTACATTTAAAGCGTTTGTCTACATTTTAAATGAAAAAAAAAATAGAAAACATAAATATTTGTAACAATTGTAAAAATTGAATTTATAAAAACCCGCTACGTTCAATTTTTTATACGTTTTCAAAAAAAGTAATTTACTAACTTGTTGATATTGATAAATGACTAGGCTTTCATTCTAAATGAGACAGGCTCTGGACATTACAGAATTAAAATAACAGTTGCACGCTTTTTCCCGCATAGCGGGAAAGGAAGGGACAAGTTCGCAGGTTTCAATTTTTTTTTAAGTTACTGCGTGCTGAGTGAACCCTGCACATTGTCAGAAAATTCTATATCAGTAACTAATTATATATTCCATAAATAAATATAGAATTTTCTGGTCACAGCCAAAGTCTTAATTTTTCCATACCATTAAACCAATTTTTTATCATTTCGTTTCTAAGCACGTTTAATATACAGCGTGTAACAATTTACGTAGTTATTTTTAATTTGTTTTTAAGAGAGAAAAAAAATATTAATTAGTTAATTAAATATGTATACAATTTATGTAAATTCCATACGAATGAACATAACGTAGTTTTTAATAGTGTTTTTCGCATAAAAAAGACTATTATATTACCGGTATATATATGTTGACCGGGTTCTCTATATACTATATGAGGCCAGTCGCGAGTTTCCCTTCGAGTAAATTTAATATTTAATATTTTTATTTCTTTACTCTGGTAACAAGGCAAACCGTGGCGTAGGGTTCCGCCACTCAACATGCAATGTCTCAAAAAATGCGCGGAAGTGGGGAAATATATCTGAATGACACTCCGTTCCCCACTTCCCGCCGAATTCTGGAACTTCTGACTGAAATTCTGGAATTATATTATAAGTATAGATTTAGATTGTGATATATAGATATTGTGGCCAGTTGTGGCGCAGCGGCACCAAATGTGGCTGTAAAACCGACTGGTTCTGGGTTCGATCCCGACTCGAGGAGATTATTTCGAGAATATTTACTTAAATTTATATTTCCATTTATTCGCTCTGATGTCGAGGCAAAGCGCGGCATTGAATACTCAACACGCAATGCCTCCAGAATTTCGTTCTCTCTACCTACCCTGCTGTGTGCGGGATGAAGCTGATTTATATATTTTTATTTTATAGATAAATATAGATATTTCTACTTTATTTAAATTTTTTTATTTAATATTTTTCACATGCATTTATTCAACATCTGTCATATGTACTCGTATATAAATAGAAAATTTATATAAATGTATTATGTTTTTATTTAAAATAACACATCAATACCAGTTATTATGTAACGTTCATCATCAATCACAAACGATGTTTATTTTTTACTGACACTATTATATACTATTTTAATAATATCTTTTTCTATAGCTTAAAATGATATGGTACAGCGTATGGTATATAATAAAAGTGATACTTGGTGGTTTGATTGTTGGGCATTCAGTTATTTTTATTTACTAGGTCTCGTAACATAACAAGCCGCGGCGTTGATTTCCGCCATTCAACACACAACGTTTTGAATATTGGACAGTGTATGCTGTAAGCTGGGCGATGGAATCTTAACCAAATTATTAATTCTGAGTTTTTTAGCGTCACGCTGTACCTATCCCGCACATAGCAGGGTGGTGAACCAACGAATTCTGGATGCATTGCGTGTTGAATGGCGGAACTCAACGCCGCGCTTTACCTCGACACCAGAGTAAAGAAATGAAATTAATAAATATTTCATTTCCTTGAGTAGGAATCTGACCCACGACAAGACAGACAAGACAGGCCTCAATTATTCATCCAATCCAAAAATATCTAAAAATATATTTTATTATTCAAATAATCGCGACCACCAAATAACTTATCTTAATTTTGTATAATTTGCATATTTAAGTCATTTCTATTATTCTTATTGATATTGTTTGGTTGAACGCGACAATCTCAGGAACTACTTGTTCGAATTGACAAATTCTTCTTGCGTTGGTTAGACCATTTATCGAGGAAGGCTATATTCCATCACAGTTAGTGTTTCGATGTACCCACTGTACCTGCGGTCACAGTTACCTCGGGCACTTAGAATCAGTCATGTGTCAGAGCTATATATGTAGCTAAATTATATAAAGCAAAATTGTATATAGAAACTATAAATTTATATATATACTTATTTGTTAAATCAACAATAAATATGTAATAATCAGTGCCATACTGGTTTCTATATAATAAGAAAAACCAGTTCTGTTAAAAATAAAGCATCGTTTTACATTATATTATTTTTTTTCCCCACAAGACAAAAGGTGGCGTTAAGTTTGGTTATGCTATGTCTTAATTTCGGGTAGTGCGTGCAGAATGGAGTATGTATTATGACACTGTGCTATATGCCTACTCTGCTGAAAAAAATTGAGACCGACACTTTTATATATTACACGTCGTCGTCTGTATCTTTAAGATGTAAAATAAAAAACTTGCTTTTCCCATCACCTTTGGGATTTTGAGAAACCCTCCCTTAGTGCTTCCCTACACTCCCTAGCCTGTCTCTATCCCGCACACAGCATGGTAGGCAGAGGGAACCTAGTGTTGAGTGGCGGAACTCGCGGAGAAATGAAAATATGAATTTAAATAAATATTTCATTTCATCGAATGGGGATCGAACCCACAACCAGTCGCGTCTACAGTCACACACTTGCTCCTGTGCCCCGACTGGCTATATACAATAAATTTAAATGAGCTAAATCACTTTAAAATATTATATAATTATACAACGATTATTTAACTATTTATTATTTTTCGCATCTCCATAACAAGAAATTTTAATAATTTCATAAATCAATGTATAGGATAGGATATATATATTTTTTATAAATAGTAGTAAACTAAAAAACATCGAAATTCAAGTAAAAATATTTAAAGAAAAATATATTTTTTCTTTGACTTGAAAGTATCGAAACTGCGCCTCTCGTTTGCCGTCCAAGCGTTCTGGCCACTAAGCCACACGTTCTTAATAAGCTCTTACAACTTATTAATGTTGTTATCATCTCTGTCAAAATGTAGAATGATAGAGAAAATTGTAAACATATTTAAAAAAGTCTTCAAAGAAGTCGTTGTGGTATAGTAGAAAGAGTCTAACCGCACACAGTGCCTACGCCTTCAAATCTCATTTAAATTTACCTAATATTATGAACCAGCTTCTAAAAAAGAGGTTATTAGTTGGACACAATATGTGATATTGTTAAAATTGGATAATATTCAATTATATATTTATAAGTTGTAACATGTGTATAGGAATTTTAACGAACTCGATGAGAACGCATGTTTTAATTGACGAGGACTTGGACGATCCAAGCCCGGGAGAACCGGGTTCGATTCCCGCTACAATTTTTATTATAGTTTCACGCTTTATCCTTAGTGGAGTAGCCAGAGATAACGGTCCCTGCGTACTTCTTTATTTTCATCCACTGCCATTAACCTCATCATACTTGTCCTCTGGGTCCTCTAGCTTTATACGTGACCTTCTTCAATATCATCGATCCCGAATGTGTTCTCCAAGATCAACTAAGTTTCTTCTGCCTCTCTTACCATTCACTCTTTCTTCATAAATCTGTTTTGCCATTCTTTCTTCAGTCATTTTCTTATCGTGCCCAAACTACTTGAGCACGTTCTTCTTCACTTTTACTATAAAATCCTCGCCTGTTTTTATATCAAATTTACGTTGTATCCCGCAAGTACTGCTACATGCAGAATAAGTGATAACACACTCCGCTTCCTACTTTCCGCCGAATTCTGGTGGCATTGTGTATTGAGTAATGCTCGTCTGCCATTCTGTAATAAAAAGACAGTCGTGGCGCAGGGGCACAAGTGCAGATAGAAGTCGAGGAAATGAAATATTTATTTAAATTTATATTTGTATTTCTTCGTTCTGGTATGGTTCTGGTTCAAGTCAAAGCGCGGCGTTGAGTTCCGCTACTCAACATACAATGCATCCAGAGTATCATAATGGCAGTGGACTTGGTTCCCTCTGCCTACCGTGCTGTGTGCGCGATACAGCGTAAAGCTGATATATATATTTTTATTTATATGTTTAAAAATAACGTAAATTTACACTATTCTATACTAAACAAGTGTAGTGAATATTATCTTTTAATAAAATTAATTCATAATCATAATAATAACTAAAACTATTTTATTCTATATTTACATTATATTCTTACACTACGTTTTATTTTCAAATTTACTTAAAACTAAAGTGTTAATATTTATATTTATTAAAATCATCC
>JAATLQ010021633.1:21618-62928 GCA_013421005.1 Heliconius erato x Heliconius himera
CAATTTTAAGCCTTATCTTCTTGCTAATACGTATCTGTTTTGCTTATCTGTTTCTTTTGCTATTTCTTTAAAATTCTTTCTTTCCTTCTGTGAGTGTGTAAAATTATTCTCTTTGTATATCTTATTAAGTGTTAAATAAATTTGGACTATTTTTCCACAATATTCTGGAACTTTAATTTCATTCCATAATTAAAAATATAAAATATTATTAAATAGCGTATTTCACAAAAACCGCTATACAAGGATATAAATACACGGCTTAGCTAATTCATGTCCATATTACCCTTAATATATATTTTATTTATCGTCATAATAAACTGTCACGTTTTGTTGCGTCATCCATTAAAGCACTGACCGATAAGAGTACCTATTATGTTATTTTATGATTAAATTATGGAAGTACCTACGAGTTTCTTTATATAGCTTCACGCTGTATCCCGCACATAACAGGGTAGGCAGAAGGAACCTTAGAACCTAGTGTTAATACACTCCGTTCCCATTAAGACACCTCCAAAGTATTCCCCACTTTTCGCCGAATTCTAGAGAAACACAAATAAATCCTCGAACAAAAATCGATCCCACAGTCCATATGAACTATTAAATATACATAATATATATGTAATAATGCACCCTCTATCTTGGTCCAAATGGGAATTGAACTCACAGCCCTCGTGTTTACAGCCTCGATTATTAGGTATTTAAAATCACACCATATTACGTAATTTTAAACTTAAATTAAATATGACATGTCTTTATAGCTCCAAAAATTTTAATTATTAAGTAAATAAAGATCAGCACAGTTGTTTTATGTTAATTGTATTTGGAGAGGACGTGAACCGGCTTATGTGGGTAGTTAGATATATTTAAAGATATATTTACATATATATTATGTGTATTAATTATATGAGGCCAGTCGTGGCGCAGGGGCAAAATGTGCGACTGTAAACGTGGACGGAGATATTTTCATTTCTTCGCTCTCGTCTCGAGGCCAAGCGCGGCGTCGAGTTCAGCCACTCAACACTCAATGTCTCCAGACTTCGGCGCAAAGTGGGAAATGCAGTGTCTTACCCCTGCCTGCTATGCTTTGTGCGGGATACAGCGTGAAACTGGTGTGATTTGATTTTGTATTAACTATATGTAATAGTTCGTGTAATGTATTGTATGGGATGGTGGTTGTGGGTTCGATTTTGGCTTGAGGATATCTTTGCGTGCCTCCAAAATGGTGGAAAATAGAGGTGTCCTAATGGGAACGCATTATCTTAACCCGAGTTTCCCAAGTTACCTCTTCCTACCCTGCTGTTCTTAGCGTTCCAGGGGTTCATTGTATGCGATGATATATAACATAACTTATATAGATAAATGGATAATCAAATACAGGATTTTTTTTATTCGAACCAGTTCTTGAGATCAGTGCACTCAACCACACAAACTCAAATCTTGCTTTAGATTTTTACTCTACTATGTGTAGAACAAAATTTTAAAAATGTAAAAATATTTAATAAATTGCATTTTCTTTTGCATTACAAAAAGTCTGGCGTAGAGTTCCGCGACACAATTCACAATACTTTGAAAAATTCGGCGGTAAGTTGGGAACGGAGTGTCTTAATATTAGGTTCCCTCTACTTACCCTTCTATATGCGGGATACAGTGTGAACCATGAAGCTGATTTAATTTTACTATTTGAACAAGGAAAACTTAAGTTTCGAAAATTCGATGGTGCTTGTTGAACACTATCCTAACACTAGGTTCCCCATGTCAACTCAGCAGTCGTCTTAAGATGTATTTGGAGGGAATAAGAGACTATCATGACTATTGGGTCAATCGATTTTCTGTGTCTATATAAATATTTAAGATGTAATCAGCGTGAAGCCGATTCTTTTGCCTTAATTCAAATTATTTTTGAGTAGTTTCTTTTTAAATATTCCTACAAAGATGCTAACAACATAAATAAGTTGTAACAAGCGTATAGGATTATCGACGTAGCGTGATGAGAACGTATGGGTCGTATGACTCAGAGGGCTTGGACGGTTAGCAGGAGCCGCGGGTTCAAATGCCGTTACGTTCTAATTAAGGAAATAAATTTCTTAAAAAAGTATCAGATTCTATATATTATTTTATTGTTATGTTCTTTGCATAATTAAGTAATGGAGTTTGGCCTCAAATGTATATAAATCAAACCAGTAGTAGACGTGGTATAATATAAATACAGTTAGAACGTTTAAGATAAATTGCTTGACCTAGAGGTTTTAATATATATGATTTACATAATTGTTGTAAACTAAAAAAATATAAGACACTCTTATAAATTTAATTGTTTTTTTTTTAAAAGGAGGTTATCAGTAATAGCTTTTATAACTTTTATTGATTTTTTTTTAAAAAAGTACATTATCAATAATAACAGGCTGTTCGTCCACAACTTTTCCAGAAACTGAAAGTTACAATATCTTTTTGTTTTTTTAGGCTTCACGTTTTACTCCGCACATAGAACAGTACGCAAAAGAAACCTAGTGTTAAGACACTCCCTTCCCATTAATACACTTCTGCGCCCTCCCCCCATTCTGGGGGCATTGTTTGTAGAGCGGCGAAAATTAACGCCGTACTTTGCCACGTTACTAAAGCGAAGAAATTCAAATATTAAATATTTCATTTCCTCGAGTGGGAATCGAACCCACAACCTGTCGCGTTAACAGTCGCACACTTGTGCCCCTGCGCCGTAGCGGTGCGTACGATTCCTACTTGGAATAAGGAGTGGCGTTGACTTACGCCACTCAACACGCAATGTATAGAAAATTGGGTGGCCCGTGGGAGGCGGGAGTGTCTTAACTCTACGTTCCGTCTGAATACCACACTATATGCGGAGTACGTTCTCCGCCGCGAGCGACACGATAACTTAATTAAAAAAAGCTTGGCCTTGAAATTTGACTTATATAAATATGAAATAACTAATAATACTAGATCATAATTTATAAAACAAGTCTAGAAACGTTGAATCCAGTAGTTTTTATAATAATTTTATATATATGATACATTTTATATAATATTATTTTACGATTGGCTCAAAAGCTGGGCGTAGCCTAAAATTATTTTTATATTATAGCCAAATTATACAAAATCTTAACACAATTTGAAGCCTGTGTTACTCTAATGTATAAGATTTATTAGTTCCTGCGTAAAAATGAAACAAACATCTAACCATACAAACTTTCACATTTATAATATTATAAAAATAATTAAAATAAATATAGTAGGATATGCTGTCGTAGCGCAGTGGTTAGTATGTGACTGTAAATTGCGATGGTTGTGTGTTCAGAGGTCACTTTAACATCCAAAAAAATCCGATTTAAGCATATATTTTCAATATATGCACACACGTTTAAAAAAAATGTTTAGTCACGCCGATTTGATCGGTGTGCAAAATTTACCAAATAGAAGATTTAAATTTAAGCTATAATTCATATTGAGTTAGAGCAAAAAACAACAAATTTTCCTTCTAACAGATTAATATCTAAATAACCGGTCAAGTGCGAGTCGTGCTCGAGAACTGAGGGTTCCGTATCAATTTTATGTTTGTAGCTTAATTAAAATTTAAGTTATAGAAGTTGACAAACTTAAATTTGCAGACGTATGCATAGATATTTTGTGAAATTGACTACAAATGGAAGTTGGTTTAAAAATTTATAATTTACCTATAAGTTACCAACTTTTGAGATTTTTCCTTTATACTATAAGGAAGTATCCCATAGGTTTTGATTACGCGTTGAACGTCTATATAATAAGCGTCAATAATGAAGCACAAACGCTCGAACGTTTTGAATGGTTTGATTTAGAAATAAAAATATAAATAAATCCTATATGGGTTCCACATTTATTTTTTGAGATACAGAACCCTAAATAATGATATCATCTAGTTCCGGCTATTTTGCAATAAATAATAAATGTATATACGCACGAATATTCGCAAAGAATGAGAAAAAAATTGACAGATCGGTAGTTTAATTATTTTTTTGTAGACATTTTTTGTTATTATGACGCACTTCAGACCAGGCCGCGCCACGGGGGTACGAGCGTGCGACTGTAAGTGCGACAGGTTATGGGTTCGATTCCCATTATATATCAATTTCCTCACCCTGGCAACGAGACAAAATGGGGAACGGTAATGTTTTAATGGAAACGGAATGTCTTAATACTAGATTCCCAGGTTCCCTCTGCCTACTCTGACATCTAACTATAAAAAACAATAATGACGTAGTTTAAGTGTTGGAATGGCTATATTGTCGATTTTATTTACAAATCGATTTTAATATTGCTACTATTTCTATTCCAGAATATTTTGCATAGCAATGTGAATAAGAGCGTAAAGATTCATCTATGTTTAGTTTTATCTGAAGTTCCACTCGACGTATTAAGTGAAATTTAAACGTAGTAGAAAATATATGATTGCTTTGGCTTCACACCGTATCTCGCAGCCTAGTGTCAAGTCACTCCGTTCCTCGCTTTCCACCCGATCTCAAGATATTACATGTTGAGTGGCCAAACTCAACGCCGCACTTTGTTTACCAGAGTGGAAAAAATAACTAAAATATTATAATGCACTCGAGTAAAAAATAAACAATAATTATTACTATAGCTACAAAAAACAGAAGTGAATAAATAAATTAAATCCTTAACTAACAAGCTTAGATTATACATACGTATTTAATAAAAAAAAGAATAATTTACCGTGTAAGAAAAAGCGGATAAAATTAATTTGGTATCGATACCAAGAGGAGCTTGGGCAGTGAAGGTAACGATTCCCACTCGGAGAAATAAATTTGTTTTATTTACCTCGCTCTAGTAAGAAGACAATGTACGGCGTTGAGTTTCGTCACATAACACTAAATGTCCCGAAAATTGGGCGGCGTGTGGGGAACAGAATGTCTTAACAAATAGGTTGCTCGCCCACCTGATATGCGGGGAACACCGTGAAAAAAAAACATGAAACTATAGTACGGTTGACGAATCGTGGCCGCCCTGCAAAAGGTTTTCTGAACTTTTGCTTATTTACGGAAAGGTAATAATTAAAAGCAATAAATAAATATCGTTAAATTTAATCTGCGTAGCAATCAGTGTTTGGGTCGAACAGCCCAAGCACTGCTCTGAGCTCCTCCTCCACAACCCAACGGCACTCGTACGGTAAATATGTGGAATGCAAATTATTTTTTTTTATAAAAGGAGTATAATGACGTTAAACAAAACTGGTTTAATGAAATGGACGTTTTTTAATTTATTTAGATGTGATTTTCAATATAGAAACATATGTCCTGTCATCTTTTTTTTTTAATCTTGCCGTATCCTGCATATATCAGGGTGTTAAGACACTTTGTACCTCATGCCGTCTATTTTTAGTGACACTGCGTGTCAAGTGGAAATTCAATTTAATATTACTTCCGAGAATCGAATAGACAACCATCGCATGTACAACCAGTATTGATATTTGAATACCTAAGTGTTTTCACACAGATAATAAAAGCAATATCGATATATTTCATTATTTTTTTAACCGCATGTAGTAGGGTAAGTAGGGGGAACCTGGCTACGTAGTGTAAACTCTCCGTATCCGTAAAGATAATTGGGTTCCCCACTTTCCGCCGTATACTCGAGGATCATTCCCACGAAATCCATTTCCCCGAATGAGAATCGAAGCCGCTATAGTCGCGTTTACTGTTTTCCGCTTATCCCCCTAGGTCACGACGGCCTCACCTGTTTATTTCAAACGTCAATACATTTGCATTAGATATATTATTCACATTATTAAATATAATGACTTTGAAACATTTTACCGATCCGCGTTCCGTTATAGTTCCATTTGGTTTGAAAGAAAAGGCAAAACTCATTTATAATTGTATACATATATGTGTGTATGATGTGAGGCGCAGGGGCACAAATGGCCGACTGTGAACGCAACGGTTGTAGGTTCGTCTCCCACTTGGAGAATTAAAATAAATATTATTTTCATTCAATGGTGTTAAATTCCGCGACTCAAAACACAATGCCTCGAGAATTCGTGATATGTTTTTGAGAACTTATTACTTATTTAATTAATTATTTTTGTTGCTACTACGTTTGTAACAAGCATATAATAATTTCGACGTAGCTCAATGAGAACGTATGGCTTAGTTGGTCAGAGCGCTTGAACGCTTTCTATAGAGGCGCGGGTTCAAATCTCGCTACCTACGTTAAAATTTTTATGTTTTCTAAAAAAATATTTTACTTTCCTAAGGCGGGAATAACACTTTAAAAATGTAAAAGTATGTTGATTATATTATTCATAATGAAATACGCTGATTAAGTGTATTGCCATGCATTTTATTATTATAATTTATTTAATTATTTTACTACATTATACCTAATGTACATACTGTTACAATATATAAAAAAATAAGATGGGCGGCTATAAACGAGGCGGTTGTGGTTTCTATTCCCGCTCGGGGGAATGAGCTATTTTCTTTCTAACTGACTACTGCAAAAGAAAGAGGTTATAAATTCAACTGTATTTTTTCATCTCTGTTCTCTTTCTTGAAATACGACATAATAGAGTGACGTTGAGTTACACCAGTCGAAAATTGGGTGGGGCATGGGGGAACGCAGTGTCTTAATATTAGGTTCCTTCTGTCTACCCCGCTATTCGCGAGACTAAAAAAAAGATATTTCACACATTCTGAATATTTTATTTAATCAAGATGAGTAAAAAAATCTGTTCTTTAGTATTTTAATTGTTACTATAGTCATATATTAAGATTAAAATGTATAGAAATGTTATAAGGTATTATCATTTATAATTTAATACGCGGAACCGGTATACTGCCTGTTTAATCTCACGCTTAAAGCCATTGTTGAAATCTTTTTTTATTAACATTTTTTTAAAATGATGCCTTAACTACGCCAATCATGGCGCGTGTTGATAGGTCGTGGACTCGATTCCCATTCGAGGTAATGAAATATTTCATATTTTCCTCGCACTGGTAACGAGATAAAGTGCGGCGTTGAATTCCGCCACTTAACATGCAATGCCTCCATAATCCTAATGCCTCCATAGTGGTGAAAGGAAGTGTCGTAATGGGAACAGAGTATCTTAACAATTTCTCATATTCTCTCTGCCTAAAAAAATTTTGTAATTAATTTAAAATTTTTGTAAATTTTTGTAAACACACAAACGACACAGGGGCAAAAATTTGCCTTTCTCGTATACATGAAATAGGTATAAATTACGTTGTATCAGATCAAATCAATAATAAATAATGACTTCCCCCTGATGAGATGTGAACCCATTATCACAATGATACCGGTTGGACAAAAAAAAAAAGTAACCTTCGAAATATTCCATACTACAGAGGTTTTTTTGGTTTCAATATTTTTATTAGTCTCACATATTTTTCCATTCACAAACTAATTTTGCTTCGCAAAAATTGTAATTGGTTCTCATGAGGAGTTGCTTCCTCGATTTTTATGCATTACGATTTATCGATTATTAAGATTGGGCAGGTGTTATTTAGAGTTGCGTTTAAGTTATTATTTAAGGATTTCTTTATTATTATAAATAAATCACGCTTCACGCTGTATCCCGCACACAGCAAGGCAGAACATAGTGTTAAAACACTCCGTTCTCCACTTTCTGCCGAATTCTGGAGGCATTGCGTGTTGAGTGGCAAAACTCAACGCCGCGCTTTGCCTCGACACCAAAGCGAAGAAATGTAAATATTTCGTCTCCTCGAGTGGGGATCGAAGTTAAAAAAAAGTCTCGTACTTTTTTGTCTAAACGTAATTAGTTGTAGTAAGTCATTTTGATTTGATGCGGATGTTCTGTATTCGTTAAGATTATTTTACTGCAATTTCACACGATTGTATGATTAAGGGATTTTTCCATACAGATATTGACCTTTTAATGTTCTTTTTTATTTAGAATAAAATTTTCCATACATTTGTTTATTTCTATTTCTGTTTATTTATATACTTAATAGGTATTTAATGTTAGCTAGTATCTTTGTGGTCATCTAATCTGCAATTTATATTGTATTGTAGTAATTAGAAATTAATTTGTATCTATAAATAAGCAACTTCTTGGCTTATTTATGAAGGTTTTAGATTAGTAGCCGTCGATGTGGGATCGTTTTAATGGTGATTCTTTTTTTACTTCACGTTTAATCCCGCCTATGCCAAGGTAGGCAGAGGGATCCTAGGAACATAGTGATAGGACACACGTTCCCATTAGGACACTTCCGTTCCCCACAATTCTGGAGGTATTGCGTGTTGAGTGGTTGCACTTAACACGCAATGCATCTAGAATTTGGTGGAAAATGGAGAACGAAAATGTCTTTATGGATGTGAAATGTCTTAGCACTTGTGCGGGATACAGCGTGAAGCAAATAAAACTGTCTCTTATGTCGTATGTCATGATGATAATAAAGTGAACAAATGGAAACGAACACGTGTTATCAATGAACAGTTTAAGTCACGTTTTTTTATGTACACAAATTTGGGTTAAAAGATTAAAAAGGTTATCTTTGTTTATTTTTATATGTATGTATGTAGGTATATCTAGAGGCAATCGTGTTCAATTCTCACTCGAAGAATGAGTTTTGTGGCATGCAACAAAGCGCGGCGTTGGATTACGCAGCTCTACACAGAGGCCAGTCGTGGCGCAGTGGCACAAAGTGTGACTGTAAAACCGACTGGTTGTGGGTTCGATCCCCACTCGAAGAGATGAAATATTTACTTAAATTTATATTTCCGTTTCTTCGCTCTGGTGTCGAGGACAAGCGCGGCGTTGAGTTCTGCCACTCAACACGCAATGCCTCCAGAATTCGGCAGAAAGTGGGGAACGGAGTGTTAACACTAGGTTCCCTCTGCCTACCCTGCAGTATGCGGGATACAGCGTGAAGCTGATTTATTTATTTATTTATTTACACCATAAAGTATCCTAATTAGGTGAAGGGTGGAGAACGATGTGTGTACTCTGTTTTCGGCGAAAAAAAAAAGTTGTTGCAAATTGTATTAGTTATCTACTTTGACACTATTATATTAGAACTTCAAAATATAACTATGTATACATTTCAAAGTATATTAAAGAGACTCAGCTTTCTCTATCCAAAATCCAACGCTAAAACGCCTACGCATAAAAGCTTTGACTTGTCACAAGAGAGAGAAATTGAAAATATTTCATGCTTCAACTGAGAATTGAACCCACAGGTGTCGCACTTACAATCAGGCGCTGTTCCGCTTCGCCGCAACGCCTATAATCGTATTTACGCATATTTAAATACATTCAGATTGTAATTTACTTTGTTATTTCTAAGAGAAAACTTAGTACTGTATGAAAAGCGGAATTCAACGTTGCGCTTTATTTATTTACTAATGTGGGAAGGGAATCGAACCCACAACAGTCGCGAGTCAGTCTGTCGTTGAACCACGACGGTTTCAATTTCTTTATTTTTTACTACATATATTGAGAAGTGGAAAATAAAATAAAAACATTGTGACAAAAAAATATAAGGTATAATTAAAAAAAATAACATAATTTATATAAAATTATCAAATTTACACTTTTAATTGCATTCAGCATAAGTCGTTATCTATAAAATGCATTATATTTGTCCAACGCGATATTGAACTTGTGTCCTTGTAACAATGACACTGCAACATTTAATTGCATATATATACTAAGTATATACTTAGTTTTTGTACTATAATTATAATATTCTTTCTTTATATTTTATTAGTTTTTTCTTAATTTTTTTATATTGATTAATTTTTTTGTATATGTTCTTAAATCAAAAAGATAAAGGAATAAATATTAATCCAAAGAATGTTCTGATTGAATTAAATAAATAAAGAAAAATTAAATAAATTTATCGGTGGATTAAAAAATTAAAATAGATTTTTTTATCATTTTCAATAATTTTTATTTAGGTTATATATATATATTTTTTTTTATTCTGCTGTGTGCTTCACGCTGTATCCCAGCGTGAAGCTAAGCTAAGCTATGCTAAGTGGCAAGGACAGATGTGTGGGCAGGGATATGAAATATTTAATATTTTCATTTTTTAGCTCTGGTAACGAGATTCGGCGGGGCTAAGTTCCGCCACACGATGTGAGAAATGGGAGTGTCTAATGGGAACGGACGGTCTTCTAACATTAGGTTATGAAGTCCTCTCTGTCTCCTGCTATTTGCGATATACAGCATTAAATAAAAAAATCCAATATATGAAATTTATTTTCATTTCTTAATTGTTGACTGATAATACTTCCTAAAACAAAGTAAAAATGTCGAATATTTTTTCAAATAACAATATATTTTTTGTAGCAAAAAGGTTTCTTTATGAGTTGTTTATTATTATTGAAAGGTATTTATAGAAAAATGTCGTGAACAGACATCCCTTAAAATTGCTAATTTTAAGTGTAATTTATGAACATTCCTTATTGAATTGACTTTCCTATTTTTGTATAAATCCGTAAAGATCATGGATTGAAATCCCATCGAATTCGCTTTTCCCGTTAAACTTCTGTAGTAAAATAAATCACCTTCACGCTGTATCCCGTACAGGGTAGGCAAAGGGAACCTAATGTTAAGACAATCCGTTACCCATTTTCTGCCGAATTTCGAAGGTATTGCGTGTTGCGTGGCGGAAATCAACGCCGCGCTTTGCCTCGTGGCCAGAGCGAATAAATGAAAATATGAATATAAAAAAATATATTTCATTTCCTCGAGTGGGGATCGAAACCACGGCCAATCGGGTTTACAATCACACACTTGTGCCTTTGCCCCACGGCTGGCTTAACCCAAACCCTGTAGAGTAATAACGTATATAAATCCATTTGCCATTTTTCACATTTTTTTTGAGTTATCGCGTGTTAATTACCGGTTCTCAATTTTAAATCGAATGGTTATATGATTTGTTTTTATTAGCGTTTTCTTAAGCGTGTATATTAATTTAAATTATAGTATTAAAAAATGACGCGTGACGCACAAACGTATAGGCCTAACAGGATGTTTTTTTTTAATTTACGTATTTTTTCCACATTATGTTATCGCGCTTCTTCCTTCATAACAGAGTAGGCAGAGGTAATAATAGTGTTAAGACACTACATTTGCCGGAAAGTGGCGCGGAGTGTCTTAACACTAGGTCCCTCTGCCTACCATGCTACTTGCAGGATACAGATGTTGTTGAAAGAAAAGTCAATCTAATAAAAGTCATACGGAATCCAACATTTTTGTTAAGTAATTTTTGCAAATTGACCTTCTAGTACAAATGTTCACTATCAAGGCCCCAACGCGGAACTGACGGAGGTTGCGAGTTGAAATCATGTAACGTTCAATTAATCTAATCTTGAAATTACAAATTGTTAATTATTTATTTGGCTTTAAGTTTAGAGGTTAATGTATATCATATATTTCATATATTTCAAGATAAAAAAATCTTCTATATTGAGATGTGTCGATTTCGTGTGAAAAATGAGCAAACGGAGAGTCTTAACACTAGATCTTCTGCCAGAGAAGTTTAAGTTTAAAATGCGAGATTTTTGTTCAGCTTACGCTATTCCCTATTTAGTGTTATGAAACTTCATTCTCCACTATCCGCCAGATGAGGCATTCCGTGTTGGATGGCGGAACTCAACGCCGCAATATATAAGATAAAAATACGGAGGCAGTGCGGTGCCTGACTGTAACATGCTATATGCGGGATACAGCGTGAAACAAAAAAAATATAATAACATTTTTTTGTTTAATTATAGAGTGGAAAATTTAACTACTAGATTCTCTCTGTCTTTTTCTTAAATATGAGATTTAAAAAAATAAACATAAAGAAATATGGTTTTTTTTTTCAATTCTAACGTAGAGACTAACGAACTTTTTTTATTACTATAAAAACAGGTGTTCTAGCCAAAAAAAACTTTTATTTGCCATAAAAACTCACGTTTTACACTCACGTTTTTACTAATTTCTTATATTATCATTATCATAAATTATAATAAAGCATGTCATAACTATACCTACAATTTTTTTCCGTAATTTAGTGACAGACAGACAGACGAAGCTACCGGGCTTGGCAAATTGAAATTTGGCATGTAGGGAGTGTAAAGAAGTAGGTAGGTATTTAGAGAGGATTTCTTAAAATTCCTTTGGAGGATTTCTTTTGAAAACGGGAAACAATGGGGGTTTCCATTTTATGTGTTAAAGTCCAATCGTGGCGCAGGGTATTAAATATATGAATAATTTCGAAGAGGAATATAATTTTAATATTTTCATTTAACATTGTGATGGTGGTGCGGCGCTAGGTTCCGCCACTCAACACGCAATGCTGGAGGGATTGCGTGGAATTCGGTGGAAAGTTGGAAACCGAAGTGTCTTAATGGGAACGGAGTGTCTTAACACTAAGTTCCACTAGGTGCTTAGCTTGCTGTGTGCGTGAAACTTAAACGAAAATTTTCAAGTCCGTGTAGATAAATTTGCGGGCGGCCACTAGTATACACAAATATAGGGTCACACGATGACCTTAAACATATATCTGCCATTAAATAATTAATTAATATGATTTATGCAAATAAACCTGTCGTATAAATAATAAAATTTTAGTATTACGTTTTTTTAAATTGATGCAAACATTTTTAAATATTTTCACTGAGCGACAATCGAAGTCTTGACCTTCGAGAAGGAAATGATTGCCAAGACCGGTCAAGAGCGAGTTAATTGGGCAATAGTGTCCCGTAGTAATAGTACTGTATAAAGGCGCATAATGTATGTGGGGAACTGAAATGTCTCAATGGGTACGAAATGTCTTAACACTAGGTTCCCGTGTTTCTTAATGTTTCTTCTACCCTGCGGGATACAGCGTGAAGCTAAAAAAACATATCTGACTGTAAGAGTGATGGTCGAGGGTTTGATTATTCCTGGGGGAAATGTATTATTTTTTTTATTTTGTTCTGACAATATCAATGCGCAAAGTTTTCAAAATTTTACGGAAAGAACGGATACATTGACAATAATATAGCTCATTTGCAATAATCAGCTTATATATCCGAATAACACATGGGCTACAATTTATGTAAAAATAAAATAAATAAATCAGCTTCACGCTGTATCCCGCACACAGCAGGGTAGGCAGAGGGAACCTAGTGTTAAGACACTCCGTTCCCCACTTTCTGCCGGATTCTGGAGGCATTGCGTGTTGAGTGGCAGAACTCAACGCCGCGCTTTGCCTCGACACCAGAGCGAAGAAATTGAAATATAAACTTAAGTAAATATTTCATCTCCTCGAGTGGGGATCGAACCCACAACCAGTCGGTTTTACAGTCACACTTCGTGCCGCTGCGCCACGACTGGCTTCAATTTATGTAATATATTATATTTATGTAATATATTATAATACCCCTGCTTTTTTTACCAAGCTTATATATCCCTGCTTTTAAATATGGGCTTGTAAGATTATAAGGTAAGAAAAGGGTTTCGATCCTTTAGTGGTCAATTTTATAATGTTCATTTGTCAAAAGAACTCGTGTCAAAAGATGCAGATTCAAATTTTATTTTAGTAATATCTTATACGATTCATACACCAATTTTCGTTTTCTTTATGCCTGGTTTTGTAATTTTTGCTTGCAAATTTTATAAAATTTAAGAATCATGTTTCCTTTTTAAATAAATTTAAATTTGATATGAGAGTATCGTGGTGCAGTGTCTTACTGTAAAGCAAAGGTTGTGGGTTTGACCACAACTAGGGGAAATGGAAACGAAGCCCGCTCTAGGGGACAAAGTGCGGCGTTGAGTTCCGCCACTCGATACACAAAGTCTTGAAAAATAAGCGGAACATGGGGAACAAAGTAAATTAACACTAAGTTCTCTCCGTCTAAAAATTGTAAAAAAAAAACACGCATATATAAAAATATACGACAAAGTTCTTGACCAAAGTTCTTTAATAGTACAGGAATTATTATAAAACATATTATGTAAGCCATAACACGTTGTTTGTACTACAGTGTAAATTAATTCAATGAACTATTAGATTTGTTGTCTACTGGAAATTGAGATATAAAAAAAAATATAGCGCTTCTTATGCTTTTTACCCGATAAAATCTAAAAAGAGAGTTCTGTTTTCAGCGTATGTATACTTATATGTATGTCCGTCCTATTGTTCCCTTTAATATGTAATTGTTAAAATAGTGAATCGATTTTGATAAATGAAACGTCGTTGAATTTGTCTTGATGATGTATATTACTGGATATACTAATTTAGATTATGCAGTCAGATTTTTTGTTTTCTTTATAATTCACTTATTATAAGGTATCTGTCTACCGAGCTATATGCATATAGCCCCCATTTTTGAGACACTTGGTACCAGAGCGAAGAAATAAAAATATTTATTAAAAATAATTCGTTTCCCGGAGTAGGAATTCAACCCACAACCATAGCGTTACTCTGCCCACTTTGCACACTTATAATTATGTCCCTCGAAAATTCGGCGGAAAGTGTGTAATGGACTGTCCTAACACTAGGTTCCCTCTGCCCACCCTGCTGTATGGCAACCGTCTAAAATTTAATAATGAAGTGCTAGCGCTATAAATTAAGTGTTTAACGCACCTAAACGGTATTATGGTATCGTTATCGATTACTACATCTATTCATGTCATTATTTAAATTTATAGTTGTGTCAAATGATTAATTTATATAATATTTAGTATGGAAGATTCTAGGTGAGTAGACAGAGAGAACCTTGTGTCAAAACACTCCGTTTTCCATTTTCCACTTATTTTAGAACCTAGCGCCGCATTTTATTATATTATATATAATAATACTGAAACGAAAATATTTTTATGTTTAATATAAACATGGTATAAGTTTGTAAAATATTTTCTTTTTCACACACTAGCACAACAAAACGCGTTAAATTCCGCCATTCTACACATAATGTATCAAATTCCGCTCTTTCTTTTTGAATAATCTACTATGCCACTATATATATACTGTCGCTAAAAATATATATTATCATTCGAGGTAAAGAGAGAATAGAAGTCGAAAGCGCGGCGTAGAGAGTTTCGCCACAACATGCAATATCGCGAAAATTGGGCGGAAACGGAGTGTG
Source organism: Heliconius erato x Heliconius himera (assembly GCA_013421005.1). Classification (NCBI taxonomy): domain Eukaryota; kingdom Metazoa; phylum Arthropoda; class Insecta; order Lepidoptera; family Nymphalidae; genus Heliconius; species Heliconius erato x Heliconius himera. Next base: position 36,730 of record JAATLQ010021633.1, read on the forward strand.
TTATCACCAGGTTCTTTCTGCACACACTCCTATATGCGGGATACAGCATGAAGTTAAAAAACACTGATAAAGATGGAATATTTTGGATCTACCAGAGCTGGGTGATGAAAACGAATTAACAATATAATCATTCCCCCGAGTGGAAATCGAACCCACAGCCTTCAAACAGTCAAACTTTTCCGCAATGTTCATACTACTTTATAAAAAAATAGTTGAATGATTGGCGCATAGACATACCTACACGCATGTATGATATTTTTTGTGTGATTTTGCTTTATAGTTCAGGAAATATTATATTATAATTAAATTTTAAAAATCGTGAAGGCCACTCGTGGCGTAGCGGCACAAAGTGTGACTCTAAAACCGACTGGTTGTGGATTCGATCCCCACTCGAGGAGATGAAATATTTACTTAAATATATATTTCCATTTCTTCGCTCTGGTATCGAGGCAAAGCGCGGCGTTGAGTTCTGCCACCCAACACGCAATGCCTCCAGAAGTCGGCAGAAAGTGGGGAGTGCCCTAACAATAGGTTCCCTCTGCCTACCCTGCTGTGTGCGGGATACATCGTGAAGCTGAAAAAAAAAATTAAGGTCGATTACTTTTATTTGAAGGCTAAAATGCTACGTCGAGCCATCGTGATGACGAGCCCCACTCGGGGGGTGATTCATGTATTAATTTAATTTCATCTCCTAGCTCTAGTAGATCAACAATTCCGCCACTCGACCCTCAGTGTCTCGAAATTCGGCGAAAATCTAGGAACGGAGTGTCTAAAAACTAGGTTCCCTCTACGTACCATGCTGTATAGTAAAAGAGTAAAGCGTGAATCTAAAAAATATATGTAATTCAAATTTACATATACACATACCTACAATAGTAAAATAAGAATCGGAGAAAATACGAATCGGATTTAAAAATAACAAATATTCTAAAGTAAAAGAAAGTTGCAGGTTTACTTAAATTTATATTCAATACTATATATATTTTTGTAATATTACTAGATATGACCTTACCCTTGATTATTTGTTTAAATTCTTGTTTTATTTCTTTGTCTTTGTCTTATTAACATTTAATTTAAATTTGAGACAAAAATGGGGCAGAAAATGATAAGAGTACCTGTAAACCTTGTGTTAAGACACTCCATTTCCGTATTCCATTATCAGGGCCCACGGCCTCACGGCCGCGCTTTGCCTGTGAACAGACCGAAGAAATGAAAATATTAAATATTTTATTTCCTCGGGTGGGAATCGAACCCACAATCTGTCAAGTGTATAGTCGCACGCTTGTGGCACTGCGCCTCTACTGGTTTAATATTTTTTTAATGTTATTCTTTTGTTACAGGTCTATTTCTCCTCTTCCTACTCGGATTCATTTTAATAGGCATCGGCTTCGCTATAATGTTTTTACATCCATACGATGTTATATACAGATGGGTAAGTGTTGAATTTTAATTTAAGAAACTGGCATTGTGGCATAGGGGACTATTGCGAGATGTTTGTGGGTTCGGTTCCTACTCGGGGGAATGAAATATTTTATAAAATTTTTATTTCTTCCCCCTGGATACGAGACAAGGCGAGGCAGGAACATAAATAAATTGTAACAAGCGTATAAAAATTTCGACGTAGCTTGGCGAGAACGCATGGCTTAGTGGTCAGAGCGCCTGGTCGGTTTCCAGGAGACGCGGGTTCGAGTCCCGCTGCGTTCAAATTTTTATACGTTTTCTAAATAAGTAAAAAAAGGATCATTTAACAGAAACCAAAGACCTAAGTGACTCGTCACTATATTTATACATATGAAATGACTACATATAGCTTATTTATTTTGCAGAAATTACAATTGTCAAATCAAGGAGAAATCTATGAAATGTGGAGGAAACCGGAAGTGAAGCTATACACCAGAGTGTTTTTGTTCAACGTTACTAATGCTGAAGAATACATGGCGGGGAAACATGATAAATTAAAAGTGAAAGAAGTTGGCCCTTTTGTTTATCGGTAAGTTACTAACACGGTCAAAGTCAAAATCAAATAATTTTATTAAAAATAAGAAAAATCTGTCGTGGCGCAGGGACATAAGGATGGATGATACAGCGACGGTTGTTGGATCGACCCCACTCGAGGAAATGAATTATTATTTATCAATATTTTCATTTCTTCGCTCTGGTACCAAGGCAAAGCCCGACGCTGAGTTCGGCTACTCAACACGCAATGAATCGAAAAATTCACCGAAAAGTGGTTAACAGAGTGTCTTAACAGTAGGATCCCTCTGCCTACCATACTGTGGTATGTTGCTGTATGCTGTGCATGCATGTGTGCGGGATACAGCTTGAAGCTAAAAAAAAGAAGTTACGTCGATCGTCGTCATTGCTAAAACTTATAATAACGTAAACTACCGGTACAGGCTGCACTTATTCTAGTACTTATTTGTTCATGAGGCCACCAACCCCAAACCGCCTCTAAAGTAGGTTTGTCTAAGGCTTGCGTAGAATTTGATCAAGGGAACTTGCAGCCATTTGGAGTGCCTCGAGAATTCGTTGGAAATTGGGAAACGGAAGTGTCTTAATGGGAAACGGAGTGTCTTAATACTAGTTTTCCAGGTTACTTCTGCCTACCCTGCTATATGGGGATACAGCGTGAAGCAAAAAAAGTGTTCATAATAAATATTCTATTCCATATTCTATTTTTTCAGAGAAGCCTTGGAACATAGCAACGTGACGTTCAACAGCAATGGCACCTTGTCCTCTATACCGCGTCATCCTCTCATATGGGAAGAGGAACTCTCTATGGGTAACAAAGAGGATGATATCCTGTATTTACCGCACATAGCTTTATTGGTAAGTAAAATATATTTTTTTGTATTAAAAAGTTTCTCTTGAGAATGCCATTTTTGAACAACGGATGGCTACCATAGAGAAATAATGGTAAAAAGCTCGTTTATTGTGGGTTCAGTATCAATTTTATGATTCTACGTCGTTGAGAAAGTGACTTATAAATGTTGACAAACCTAAATTAACTCTTATAGATTCAACATATCAGTTTTGTCCGACTGTCTGTCTGTATATCGCAGCCATATTATATATAAAAACATATAATTAAGCATAATTATCTTTTCTATATTGTGAATACCTATTAGGAATCATACACGGTAGTACAGACGTACTGTAAGTGATGGTCTTGAGTTGGAGTTTCGGTAAGTTTTAGTTAAAATAAAGATAATAGAGAAAATTCCAATTTTTTTGATAAATTATCATTATTATAGCACTCTATATGATACGACGTCTTCTGATGTAGCTATTATTAACATAACCAAGTATTCTATAATATTTCAAACGGTATAGAATTCCACAGTGATTATGCATTTTATATAGATTACTAGCTTTTACACGCTACTTACTACTCCCGCGTTGTCAAATTAAAATAACGGGAGGTACAGTACGGTCGACGAGTCGCGTCTGCGCAGATTAGATTTTTTATTTTTTTATTTTGATTATTTTATTTATTAGAAAAGCTTACGTCATGGTGGCCACGACTCGTAGACCATACTGCAACTAACCGCAAGTGGAATGATAGAAATGATTAACGTGGTCTAATATAGCCTCGAGGTAGACCTCAGTAAATGGACTATCCAACACAAAAATATTTTTTCAATTCGATCCAGTGGTTCTTGAGATTGTTCTGCCTTTCTAGTGAGAGGTAGGAGTAACAGCATTGATATTTGGATTTTAATTATCAATTAAATTTATATGTTCTATTTGATAAAGACCATTTATTGAGACCTTCCTGGCGCAACGGCATAGCGTGTCAACTACAATCTTTACACGCAGTCAACACGACGGTTGTGGGTTCAAGAATTCTACAGAATTATTTTCATTTCCTCGCTCTGATAAGAAGACAAAGCACGGCATTGAGTTTCGTCATTAAACACGCAATATTTAAAAAAATGGATGGTGCTTGGGGAACACACTAGAGGTCCTCTGCCTGCCTTTCGTGAAAAAGGGTGTAGTTGCCTATTTCTTTTTTTATCTTAAGATGTATCATATTTGAAAGAAATAAGAACCCATGATCACACCCATTTTTCTGCCTCTATAATATTTAAAAATATTTAAAATTTTAATACAGGTATTTATGTAGTGTTAAGTTTTACTGAAATTAATCCATACCACCGAGTGAATTCTAACTCATAACCATCGCCTTTACTTTAGTCAGATGCTGTGCCACTGCACCAAGATGATTTCAAAGATACATTTAGCTATTTTAGCACGATAGGTAAAGAGTACTTGTAAACGTAGTGTTAAAACTCTCCATTCTCTTTAACAATAGTTATACCTACATATTCTTATTTACTTATATTATGTATTCTTGACCGTGGCCAGTCGTGGCGCATGGGCACAAATTGTGACTGGTTGTGGATTTGATCCCCACTCGAGTAATTGATATATTTATTTAAATTTATATTTTCATTTCTTCGCTCTGGGGTCGAGGCAAAGCGCGGCTCTGAGTTCTGCCACTAAACACGCAATGCCTCCAGAATCCGGCAGAAAGTGTGGAATAGAGTGACTTCACACTAGGTTCCCTCTGCCTACCTGTGTGCGGGATACAGCGTGATTGTGATTTATTTTTTTGATGTATATTATATATGTATTTTACAGTTATATTTGTGTTTAAGCAATCAATGCACTCTCGTCGAGCACTCTTGTCCCAATAATCGTCCATGCGTTGCGACAAAGTTCACTCGGGTCATACTTCTGATTTATCGATGTAACGTTAGGTTTATTATTAGCAAAATGTATTGAAGATAGGTATTTTTGATAGGTATAGTAGTAAAGAGTCCGTAATGGTTGTGAGTTCAAATACTTTTCTTAAGTTTTGATGTAAGAATGTGTTATTTAAGATGAAATCATTTTTTATAATTATGAAAGTTCTCTTTTGCTAATATGTAATTTTTTTGATACTAAAATCATTAATATATATAGTTTACTTTCACACTGTATCCCGCATATAGCGGAGTAGGCTGACGAAACCTAATGTTCAGACACTCCGTTCTCCACTTTCCGCACAATTTTTGAGACATTACGTGTTAAGTGGTGAAATTCAAACGCGCGCTTTATCTTGTTACAGCAAGTTACAGCAAGGAAAACAAAATTCTTTCCCCCGAGTTTGAATCGAACCCATAAACGTCGCATTAACGCCAAGTAAGACGCTGTGCCACTGCGAGTCAACGGCCTAATAATAATAAGGATATACTTTGTTTCGACACTAAAATTTATTGAACCAAAACAAAAACTTTTGGAAACAAAGATCGAAGACATTAATTACGAATATAATAAAACAAGATTGTAAAATTCGATTCTTTTAGTTCGTTTTTTTATAATAAAATTTAAGTCCTCATATAAAAAAATATCAGTTATTTTGAAATAAATTATAGAGTGAATGAATTATTAGCATTACTCGTGTGATAAGATAAAGTGCGGCGTTGAGCTCCGTCATTCAACACACAATGTCTCAGAAATTGGGTAGTACTTGGGGAACGGAGTGTCTTATCTCTAAATTCGCTCTCTAAATGAAGCTTAAAAAATAACCTAATATATACGATAGTATTTAATTACAACCCTGTTAATAAGCTTATGGTATTTTTTTGCTTCACGCTGTATTCGAGATATAACAAGATAGGGAAAGGGAACCTGGGAATTTAATGTTTAGATACTTCCGTTACCTACATTTTGCCGAGTGGGATCGAACCTAATACCATCATGTTTACACCACGACCGCGGTAATAAATTTTGTATTAAGTAATAAACTCAATATTTTCTAAAGAAAAAAATCTCAAAAAATTTTAAACATTTTTAAAGTGTTATTCCATACTTAGGAAAGAAAATACTTATTAAGAAAACGTATAAAAAAATTAACATAGGATTTGAACCCGCGCTTCTTTGGAAACCGTCCATTTTTATACATTTTCTTAACAAATAAGACTAAGGTTCTCTCAGCTTACCTACACGAATTAAAATACGATAACCTTCCCCATAAATGGAATCCAACCCACAAAAATCGATACATCCTCTTAAATAATCCACCACGATGCATATAGGTGCATATGTAAATGCATTTTGCACGTTAGACCTCGTTGATATATTGAGAAACACCAAACAGCAATCCTATATATGTATGATGTTGCAAATTTTACATTCAAGTAAACTTATACTGAACTAAATTTCAAAAGGACACATACATGCCTTTGGTCATTTGATTTGTCAATAGTTTGAAAGGCAAAGTGTATTTATAGTAATATAGGGTCATAAAATGTTCTTTTGTATGTTCATTATTGTTAACGATATGGCTGTTGGTTCGTTTTTTGGGTGAGAGAATGGAAAAATCTATTCCTCGCTCTGGTTATAAGATAAAGCGCTGCGTTGAGTTCCGCCATTCAACACGCAATGTTTCTACAACTGATCGGAAAATGAAGAACGGAGTGTTTCAATATTTTGCTTTCCCTCTGCTTACCAAAAGGGTAAGCAGAGGGAAAGCTATATACGGGATACAACGTGAAGTTTAAAATAAAAAAAAATCCCTGAAGTTTAAAAAATGTTAATTAGCACAATTTAAATCAAATTATAAAATCGTAATATAAAAATAAAATCAATAAAATTTAAAAAATAAAGCAAGAAAAAAGTTATTTTAAATGTTTTGTGTTAATAATTATTCCTTTTATTACGCCTTTTACTAGGCCGTTGTAGCGTGTACTAATAAAAAAAAAAATGTTTCTGTGTAACTAACTGTACCGCGTGAAAATCAAATCCACAACCGTCGCGCTTACCGTCAGCCACTTATTAATATGACATATATTTTTTTATATATTTAAATAAATAGTAGTTTTTATACTATTATGCAAATATACTATAGCTTATATAAAAATATTAATATTTTGGTATTTAATGCGTATTAGATTTATTTCCTGGTATTTATAAATTAACGATCATTTTAATATGTAAAAAATATACCAATCTATATTCTATACTAGGGGTTCCCAATCTTTTCTTGATCAGGGACCACTTTTATAGAATTCTTGTAAGCAGTGACCACTTTGTAGGTATAATAAAAATAAGTTAATAATTAAACACACATTTTAATTTCAAAGTCAAAAGTAAAAAAAAAAAATTGAACATTTTGTATGATGGGGTGTGTGATTTTTTAAATAAATATTAAAAATCAATGAATTTCAAAGTATATTAAATTTAAATGCTAAAATATATGTCTTACCAAAATTTTATACCAAATACCAAAAATCATTCGCGGACCATATTTTAGCTGCTGCAGACCACTACTAGTCCACGGACCACTGGTTGGGAACCGATGCTCTATACTTCTATTATGAAGCTGAACGAATGAATTTAATAAAATAATAAATGAATAGCTTAAAAAACTAAAAACAAGTTTTAACATTATTAAGACGAATGTAATGCACAAACTCGATATGTTTACTAGTAGGCAGTCCGAGGTTCAGTCATTCTCCAATTTCATCATCAGACCAACTCACATCGTCGTCTAATCTAGATGCCAAGTTTCATGATGATGAAAAATTAGCAGTACGTGTACTTCGTATTCTTAGCTTTTATTACTTTGTTATAGCTAGACTAAATAAAAGGGTGTTAAAATCATTTCGTGGTGAATAGTCCGTTTATTGAGGAAGACTATAGGGGGCCGTTCAAGTATTACGTAAGCAGTTTTTTTGCAATTATTGATTTAAAAAACATATCCGAACCAGAAAGGGATATCTCGTACTATTTTTCGCAATTACCTTGTTTATATAATAAACCTAAACAAAGTACAACTTCACCGCCAATACCTACGACTCGATTTCGTGAATGAGCCGTGTTGCGATATCGTCGCTATCTATATGATAGGTTTGTGCCTGTGTCCGTCATTTCTTAAATAAAATAACCATTTTTAAAAACGAGCTTTTATTATTTGTTAATAAAATTAACTAAAAGGTTAAAAATAAATTAACTTTACACCTTAATTAATAAACCTTCCCGTTTTTATCACAGTACCAATTTTGTAAATAATAAAAGCGTGTTACACGCTAAATAATAAAATTTTGATAGCGAGAGGAAAAGAAGATGCTGAAGGTCCTTAATTATATTATCAACACAACATGGGGAACAGAGTGTCTTAACACTACGTTGTTTGGTAGGAAGCTAACTTATTCTAACTATTACTAAATTACAAATTTTCTTTCACAGTCCATAGCAAACGTCGTTTCACCACAAAGTTTTATGACACGCTTCGGTCTGAACAACCTCATTGGCTTAACCAACTCCCAGCCGCTGGCCAAGATGACTGCTAAGGAATTCATGATGGGCTATAAATCTGAGCTGATGACGTTGGGCAACACGTTCATGCCAGGGTGGATATATTTTGACAAACTTGGGCTTATTGATCGGGTAAGTATGTGTAACTTTTAGTGAAATAGTAAAGTTTCAGGCCATCGTGGTGCACTATTAACGCGATGGTTGTAGATTTGATTCTCACTTGAGGAATGATTTCATTTGCTGGCTCCGGTGGCAACACAAAGCGTGGCGTTGAATTCTGCCATTTAACACGCAACTTATTGAAAGTTGGGCGGCAAGTGGGGAACGGAGTGTCTTATCACTAGGCCCCCTATGTTTATTCTTACTATATACCTGACGGAGCGTTAAAACAAAAAATTGGAAACATCCAGCAAGACATCCAGTTTTGAAAACATCCTAAAATTAAATTTTAGAATATTTTAAAACAAAATTTAACCAGGAGCATTTTTGTATTCATAGAAGCTATTTTTATCAAGATGAATATCTAGTTGCCTTACATTTTGTTGATTCTTTCGTGATTTATTTCTTTATTTTGCAAAACACTATTAAATTTAACCCGTTTGATGGAAATATATTAAATATTTTCCAAAAAAAAGTCGATTAAAAAACGTCAAAATCGCCACATTCTGTTCATTTCGTCAGAGTGCAAATGTTAACATAGATAAAAAAAATATTAAAAAAAAAACAAACCAAGAGAACAAAGTGTCTAACACTCCGCTTGATCTACAATATGCGGGATAAAGCGTGAAACATATAAATAAATATATATATATATTTTCAAATTTTCACCAGATGTACGATTTCGAAGGAGACTACGAAACGATATTCACTGGAGAAAAGGATCTGTCTCTAGCTGGTCTCATAGACACGTACAGAGGATCAACAGACCTTCCACAATGGAATGGAAAACATTGTTCTAATGTGCAATACGCTTCAGATGGTACCAAGTTCAAAGGAGATATTGTAAAAAATGAATCTATTCTCTTCTTTAGGAAGAGTTTGTGTAGAGCTGCACCTTTGGTAAGTAACATTCGGTTATACTATAGTTTTTTTTTATTTAGGGCAAAACTTGTATAAGTATTTATTAAGAATGATGCTGTATTTTTTATAGTGTCTAGTATAAGAGAAAATCTTGTTTTATTTGACCTCTTGAAAAAAGTACTTACCCTACTGGTTTGCAAAATAAATAAAAATGATTTAATAACGAAACATTATAAATATAGTGATCTGTCGACGAGGCAACTATCCCACTGCGGTGACTATCCGTGTCGCTCTCACGGGGCTCTGATGTCTATTTAGGCCGTAAATAAATGATTGTGGTTTCCATTCTCATTTTGGATAATAAGATTTTACATTTCTACGCTCTGTAAAGAAAAAGAAGCGCGACTTTCTCACGAAAATTAGGCGGAAAGTGGTTTCCCCACTTTTCGCGAGTGTTTCAACACTAGATTTTTCTTCTGTCTAGTCTAATTTGCGAAAATAAAGGTATTTTTTTTATATACTAAATCACATTGCACCAGTGGCCTTCACAATCAGACAAATTTCTTGTATAACTTGTTCTAAAATATTTAACATTTTTACAAAACAGATTTTAGATATAATTTAATATAGAAATAACATAAGAATATTCAAATAAGGCTGCACGACCATAAACTAGGCAGGGCATGAATATGTTACCTAAAAATTTTTCTAATAAGAAATATTTAAAGTTTTGTATGACACATGACACATTCTTAGTGCCATAAGCTCTTACTGCAGGCTCTTACAATTGGTTATACTTAAACTTTTACCGTTTACACATTTAATATAACCTCCCTCGATAAATGGACTATCTATAGAAAAATATTTTTCAATTTAAGCCAGTAGTTTCATAGATCAGTGCTTTAAACCATACAAAGTCAAAATTTGACGTCGAATGTTAAGATAACATTAAGTTGTAACCAATTCAACGGATATGTTTCTCTTTTTCCAGATTCCCGTTGAAGAAGGAATCAAAAATGGCCTCACAGGGTATAAATATATGTTTCCAGAACACATGTTGGATAATGGCAAAAATATTAAAGAGAACAAGTGCTTCTGCAGACATGGTGAGCTTTTATATATATATAATTTTTTTTTGGATACCACTGTGGTGCAGAGGCACGAGCGTGAGACTGTCAACGCGACGGTGGTATTGATTCCCATTCGGGGGAATGAAATGTTTAATATTTTAATTTCCTCGCTCTGGTAACACGGCAAAGCGTCTCAAAACGCAATGTCTCGTAGAATTCTGGGAAAAATGTGAAAGTGGCGCTCCCTTCAGGCTACCTTGCGAATAAAGTGTAAACCTAAAAAAAATTGACACGTTTCAGCACTAATATATTTAACATATATTTTTTATTGTTTTTTCAGGTAAATGTCTGCCCGAAGGCCTCATCGATGTAACGGATTGTTACTACGGATTCCCTATAGCTCTGTCCTATCCTCATTTCTATAAAGGTGATGATATCCTGTTCAGCAAAGTAGAGGGATTGACACCAAACAAGGAAGATCATGAGACTAGGTAAGATTGTTTTTATTTAACAATTTTAAAAGTGTTATTTCGTACTGAGATAAATATTTTATATATAAAAAATGGCATGGAATGGAATGTACAAAAAAGCATTTTTTTAAGAAAAAAAAAGTCGAACCTGTGCTTCTTGTTCCAAGCCATGTCGATTGTTTTTTTCCGTTGTGCAAAATATTTTAAAATATATATTAATCCAAAAAGTTATCTACAAATTGTAAACGATTTAACGATTTACAATTTCTAGTGAAATTTAACGTTACTTTTGTTTCTTATTTAAGTATCTATAATAAGTATATATTGCGTCCTCTCCAAGAATTTGTGGATGTTTATACCTTTTAAAAAATTGCAAACTACAAAACTGATTTTGATATAACCGAGATTGTTTCTTATCATTTTTTTTTTAAATCGATTAGAAACAACAATCTTCAAATTCCACTGTTCCAAACTTAATCCTGTTTTTATAACTTGCCCGAAGTTGCACGAAGTTTCATTGAACTTAAGAAAATGTTTTTTTTTAGCTTTTGGATCCAACCGAGTTCCGGTCTTCCTTTGGACATATCATCGAAATTCCAAATCAACATGGCCCTTAATGATATATCGGGTATAAAGAATGCAGATCGTTTCGCCAATATGTACCTTCCTTTATTGTGGTTTGATATTGTAAGTATTTTTTTAGTTTCATTTCGTTGTATTCCGCATAGCAGGGCAAACCGAGGGTACCTTTCCTAGTGTCATAAACTACGTTCTCGTTAAGACACTTCTGTTCTCCACTTTCCGTAGAATTCTGAAGATATTGTGTATCGGGTAGCAGAACTCAGCGCTGACCTTTGCCTCGTCATCAGACCGTGTATATGAAAATATTAAATATTTCATTCCTTCGAGTGAAAATCCATAACTGTCGCATTTACGATTATCATCGCCAGCTTATATCCCTGCGCCACGACAACATTAAAAGTTTTATATAATTTTTATTTATTTTTACAATTTTTTAGCGTATACAATATTTGTCTGTAATCGCGATGGTTGTCGATTTGCCCCCATTCTACTTTTTAAGTTAACTGTAATTATTTTCATTTCTCCACTCTGGTTGACAATTTAATAGTAAAAATAACAATATATTCTGCCTCTAATATGTTTTTTTTAATAAATAATTATTAATTATTATTTAATTAAATATACTGGGTTAAAGTTACATATATGACAATGAGCGTAAATTATTATTATTACTGATTGACTCGTTAAAGTTAAAATATGTATGTTTCGTCATTACTAAAAGTTCTGATGTTCCCAAAGTACATACAATAAATTTTCAATTATTTTGTTCCATAAAAGAAAATAAAAAATGGCTTAATTTCTTTTACAGAGAATGTACACACTGCCAAAATCGATGGAAATCAAATTTAGGTTCTACATCAACATATTGCCTGTTGTGGAGAAAGTCCTGATGTATCTGAGCTTCGTCGCTGGCGCCATTTTGATTCTTGTCACTTCATACATACTCACATTCAAAATCATGTTCAAGAGTTACAAGAAAAACAATTTCAAAAGCAACGTCTGGTTGGACAAAAACAAACAGACAAACAAACAGATAAATAAAGATGGCGTATACTCTCCTTGTGAAATACCACTATCGTCAGATACTGAGAATGAAAAATTCAATGATAGGCTAATAGATAGCGAAAATGATGATAGTAATAATGAAGGGGAGAAAGAGAAATTCATCAATACAGATAAAATAAAAGAATTTACTCACAAGCTGTTTGATTTCGATAGAAAAAATTCGCTTATAAACAAACATGAAACTAACGATGAGACAAATGAAGCGTACAGAAGTGATTCAAGTGAAAGTGATAAAAATGGCAAATCTGAATACTTAGAGGTGTTGGATGATGGTAGCGACTTCGATTATTACGATGATAGATCTAAGCACAAAGATTTACACATAAATATTGAATGAAATAAAGATACGTAAATTAATGAGAATAGGTTTGTAAGTTTACCTTTTGAATGGTTGAATGGATTCATTCTGGATGAATAATCAATATTTTTAAGTAAAAATATTGATTTTAATCAAAGTTTGGGGTGCAAAAACTCTAGAAGTAAAGATGGACTACTGTATCATAAAGATGGTTGAAATTGAACAGTGATTTGGAGACTTTCTTGTTTTATAAAGTAATAACTTAGTTTTTATTTGATAACTGATATAAAAACAAACGCAGTTTTAACAACATTCTGTATGAGATTGAATTTTTTATGATCTTCACGCATCTTATACGTTTTGTTACTAATGAAGAACTTAGTGTTAAGTCACTCTCTTCTCCACTCTTCGCCAAAAATATATCAGATAGGCAGGATTCAATGCTGTCCAATTTGCCTAACAACATTTTCAAACACTACCCTAACTAATTTTTGAAACCACGACTATCGCTAACGAAATCATAACGCCATTATCAAGAAATTAAATTAATATATATTAAGCACTCGTATTATTACTAAAGAAAGTTTTAATAATCCTCCTTCTAAGTATTAGCGTATAGAGGAAAAAAAGAGTGACCCGACACTGAACTTTCTCTATTTAAATATTTTAATTTTAAGTGATCATTTTACTTATTTTAGCTTTTATGGACACCAGCGAGATAACATGTAATTTAATTTGAATGATTATTTCTATGAACCATTATCTACCTGTTTTTAAGATTAGTTTTTAATATTTTACTGAAATAATTTTTAAACTATGAAGACATGCTCAATTTTTTATGGTATTTATTTTAAATGTGGGTTAAGCCCACATGTTCCTCTGAAAATAGCTGGGAGTTGTTTGGTAAATCACACTTACTAAATGCCAGAGGTAACTGTGACAACAGGTACACTGGGCTACAACGAAAAGATTAACGTGATGTGATATAGTCTATAGCCTTCCTCTATAGATAGGCTATCCAAATCAAACAAAATCTTCGGTTTTATAATATTAGTACAGACATATCTACAGGATGGAAGTGTCAGCGCTCCTTTTACGGGAACAGCATATAGGGTAAAATATTATAAACCCATACCTAAAAAAACTAATCAAGATACTCAATAGTTTAGACTTTTTTTTTCATTTCACGATGTTTATCCATACCTGTATTTCGTGTGACACAGTTACGCATTGATACCAATAACGTAAAAACATATTACTACAAAAATATTACTAAGGTTAATCAACTTTGAACTTTGCCGCCAATACCTACGACGATTTCGGAAGGAGGCGTATGCGGCGGTTTCCCTTTGATAGGTTTATGTGTGCGTGCGTGGTTCTTAACAAATGGCGTTTTATATTACAACAATAATTTTATTATTTATTTTGTTAAAAAAAATCACTTTTTCATTTTTGGGAGAAAAAAAAATTATAGAGTAGTTAAAACTGTGGTTTCGTTTAAAGTGGTGCTGACACTTCCATCCTGTATAATAGCTTAAAAGAGAAAAACGGAAGATTGTCGCCAAAATCTCTCTGTTATAACTGTAAAGTAAATACTTAGGCTTAGATTTACTAGTAGTAGAATATATATTATGTGCAATTATTAATGATAATATATGTATTTAGTTAATTAGTTTTCTTTGTAAGATGTTTTTTTCTATATTCAAATAAACATTTGAACATAAAAAAAACATACTGTATATATGAAATATGCTCAAATGAAGATGAAGGCTAAAGTGGTTTAAATATATATTTAAATTTAATCCATTTATTTTTATAATTAAAATGTTTTTTTTTTGTAAGTGATATAATATTTTAATGAAAATGTGCATTGAAAATAATATGATAATTAGAAAAATGGAAAAAGGGCTACAATTAAAAATCTCTTGAAATAATACTATAATATACTAATATACTTAAATTAAAAAAAAATTATTTATTTGAACTACTACGATAATTTAATTTTAAAAAAAGTTTAAACATATTTTATTAATTCTTCCTCCTCCTCCGAGTAGAGCTTGTATATACAATAAATAAATAATGTATTTATTTCTTTAAATTCTTTTTTTAACCGCTTTAGCTCATTCTTTTATATACGTAATATAAGAAACCCTTAGTTCTAGTAAAGAGGTACTCAGCTCAATTTGTGATATAAGAATATTGTAATTTTATTATTTTCAATATAAATGGAATAGAATCTAAATGTACTTTATATTTTAGTACGGTTATCTATTTCTTGTACTGAGAATGCATTAAAACAATTAAAATATTAATTTGGATGTTTCATTTTTTGCTTTCACACTGTATCCTGCATATAAAAGAGTGGAATTTCTTATTACTAGGTGCCCTCTGCACCTAGTGATAAGAAACTTTTCCACCTTCCGACAAATAAAATTAGAAGTCACTAAAAATTGACAGAGTGCTGAGTGGCGGAACTCAACACCGCGCTTTTTCTTCTTACCACAGTGAGGAATTGAAAATAATTCATTCATTCATTGGGAATCAAGCATATTCTATTAATATTTTTAATCCATTGAAATATCTGAAAGTAAAAAAAGTATGCGTAACCAACGGATTTCGTTGAGTTATTCGTCTGTTTGTCGTGCAGATACTTAATGCAAATTTAAGACATATGTGATTTTCTCGTGGATAACATTGTTAGAAATATACCAAATTATAATGGGTTCACGGGAAACACCAGCTTTCAAATAAAAAAGAATCGCTTCAATTTTCAAATAAAATCGGTTCACCTATTCAAGTTCTGAGGTAACAAACAAAAAAATACAGTCGAATTGATAACCTCTCATGTCATCATATGTTAAAAAAATATTTTTAATATCTTGAGTTATTACTTGTATTTTTTATTTGAGCCCGCATATATCTGGACTAGTCAAGAGCACCTAGTGTTCTTACACTCAGTTCTCCGCCATATGCCTTAAATAAAAGACATTGCAATTTATAGTGGCAAATTTCAAAGTAACACTTTGATTTACGGAAATATTATAAATAAAAATAATTTATATATTTGACTAGCAACCCACATTCGGTTTCACCCGCTTAAGCTGCTGTAATGTTATACCAATTTTATACAAGTGTTAGTAGGATGTAAAAGTTTTATGGCTGAAAAAAATAAATTAAAAAAAAAACAGCTGGATGCAAACAGATGGAACAAAACACTCTGTTCCTCACTTTCCAACGAATTTTGGAGGCATTGCGTGTTGATTATCTGAACTCAAAGACGGGATTTCCCTCGATACTGGAGCGAAGGAATGGAAACATTAATTTAAATAAATATTTCATTTCCTCGAGTGGGGATCGAACCCACACCCGGTTGCGGTTACAATCACACTTTTTTCCCCAGCGCCACCTGGTCTCGTCGGAAAATTTGCATATAAATCCGTTCAGTATTTTCACAAACATTTACAGGATAGATCGCCAACTCTAAAATTATGTGTGAATAAATAAAAATCAGAAACTATTTTGTAGCACTTTATTTTCATAGACAATCACAAAACATTATAAAAAAAACTAATAATCTATAAACTACTTACATATAGATAAGTGAACAAAAGGAAAATATTTAGAAAAATATAACAGTCCAAGAGGAGCGGGTTCAAATCCCGCTACGTTAAAATTTTTATACGTTTTCTTAATAAATAAAATATAATAATTTGACCGTAATTCGAAATGGCACTCCATATTTAACGTATCAGAGCTCTGACTACGCCTTACGTTCTAAGCATGCTTCTTTGACATTTTTATATGAGCTCTTAAAATTTACTTTTTGCTATCCAAAGATATCTTATTGCTAAGAAAGATCATTTGGCAAGATCTCAATATTATTTATGAAAAAAATATTTTAGTTTGTGAAAATAGGATAAGTCGTAGCGCAGGGGCAGTTAGGTGTAGGTTCGGTTTCCAACAAAATTTATTATTTAATATTTTAATTTTCTCGTGCAGGTGTCGAGACAAAGCGCGACCTTGAGTTCTGTCACTCAACATGCAATGCCTCCACAATTCGAAAAGAGACCTGGTTTTAAGTAACTCTTTTTACCACCTACTGCCCAATTTTAGAGATGCCGTTTTTTTCTTATTACCAGAGTAAGGTAATGAAAATAATTAATTTTCCCGAGTGGGAAGCGAAGCACACACACACAGCTGTCTTTGATAGTCATCTACATTCATATATTATTTAATAACAAAATATATTTCTTATTTTATTTTTTCGAAGAAGAAAGATGAATGCTGTGGAAATGCGATCTCTTCGTAGGATATGCGGAGTCAGTTTAGCGGATTGAGGGCATTGGGCATGAAGAGGGCAGAGGAATGGCAGGTACTATCGAGGATGTCACGGTGAGAATGAAGGAGAACGTGCTCAGCTGGTTTGGGCACGTCAAACAAATGAGTGATGAAAGAATGGCGAAAAAGATTTGTGATGGAAAAGTGAGCGGTAAGAGAGGTAGAGGGAGACCTCGGTTGACCTTCGAAAACACAGTATGATAGATACTGGAGAAAGGTCACGTAAAAAGCATGAGGACCCTCCGGAGGGCATGCATGAAGAGGTTCATGACAGTGGACGAGGCGAAAGAGGTATGTAGAGACCGTAGCGTTTGGCGCTCCGTTCTCTCCGACTACCCCGCTAGGGATAAAGCGTAAAATTAGTTTAGTTTAGTTTTAGTTTTATATACTTCTTACATTATAATTAATTTAAGTTAAATTATTATTATTATTATTATTAATCAGTAACAGTAAAAATATTTTGAACACATTCTGTACTCATCACCCACCAAAATATGAAGCCAAAGAAAATACATGTTGTCAAATTCCTTACGAATTGAAGTCTGGAACAAAAAGATAATATTATTATATAGGATTTGCACATTCATAACCTGTTATAGCCGACGACGCAAAAAGAGAGGTGTTGTAGGTTTGACGTGTCTGTCTGTAGCTCCTAAATCAATGAACCGATTTAAGTGCGGATCTGTAATCGAAAGCCTTGTTCATCGTGGTGGTTCATAGCTATGTTCAGATTAGTTAAGAGCAAGTACTTTGCCAAGATGGTGTAAGTATATTTTTGGTCGAGTTCTTTTTATTCTTAAACGATTTCAAAAAAAAATGTTATCAGGTAAATAGCAGGATAGACAGAGGGAACATAGTGTTAAGACACTCCGTTACCCACTTTCCGCCAAATTCTGGTGGCTTTGTGCCTTAAATGGCAGAACCCATGCGTTCCCAACATCGAAATCGAAGACACAACCAGTCGTGTTTACATTCACACGTTTGTGACCCCGTGCTGACTGGTCTCAGTCAAAATTTGGAGCAAAAAAATAAATACCTTGCATAATGAGCTCTGTTCTTCGGTATATCATCCTCTGTTTCATGCAACAAGTACTTCCTCCCAGCGTTACAACACTGTCTAAAGAATTCATATCTGTCCACATTTTCTAAATCATAGTAAAAATCTTCTTGATCTTCTTCCTTGATCTTTGATCGGAGAGTGACAAAATTCACATTGCTGAACGTCCATTGGTGGATTGTGTAGTAGTGTAGGGCTAGATTTGCTACGTAGATACGTCGTTGGATTTTCACCAGCCTGTAAAAGTTTTATATAATTTGTGAAGGCAGAGGAAACGTAGTGTTAAGACACTCCGTTCCCGATTAGTCGTTCCATTTTTAACATTTCGTCTTAAGGGATGGCGCTTAACGCTGTCCTTTGCCTCGTCACCAGAGCCAAGCAAATAATAATAATTCATTGAGTGGGAATGGAGCCCGTAATCGTCGTGTTTATAACCTGCCCTGTACCACTGCGTGACACCATGACAGTCTCTAAGCAAACTAGTCTGAAATATTGCCGTCAAGTACTTTTTTTAACTTAACGCCACGCTGTGCGTCTATACCGGAGCAAAAAATTAAAACATTAATTATTTTATTTCCTCAAATGGGAATTGAACCCACAAACAGTAGCGGTTACAGCCGCATGCATGTGCTAAGTTCGTCAGACTAAGTGGTTTACCTTTATATGACTTAATAGAATTAGGTGCAGACTCTGCCCGAAAACTTCGCAAAAATATAGATTAAGAGTATGTATTTGTATTTCATGACATTTGGCAGTTACACGTGACTTAAGTTATCCCTTAGGCTACAATAACATCTGGCTAACCTGATGATAGAGCCAGGATCTTAAATAGTGGAGGTCACTAGTAAACTCTTGTTTAGGATTATACAATTTATAGCTCTAAAAAATACTTTAACACTTTTTCTGCCTTGGAGTAAGAAACTTACTTATTTTAGAAAACGTATAAAAATTTTAACGTAGCGGGACTCGAGCCCGCGCTTCTTGGAAGCTGACCGGGCGCTCTGACCACTAAGCCATACGTTCTCATCAAGTTACGTCGAAATTTTTATACGCTTGTTATAACTTATTTATGTTGTTAGCATCTCTGTAGGGTACTAAGAATTATCGTCTAATAAAAAGTAATTGTTGAGAATGCTATTTACTAAATATTTAAGAAAAAATTAAAGTGAAAGTTAAAAATATTTAGTAAATAAATATTTTTCTTTTCGAAGTGTGGAATAACATTTTTTTTTTTTTTTTTAAAAAGTAAGAAACAGTTAAAAAAGGTTTTTTTTAGTTTTTTTCCAATTTTTATACTAAATTAATAGAGGTATACTTACATAGTTTTCTGTCCAAAGATCCATAACAACATGTCTATAATAACTGCAGGTAGGAGATGGAGAAGTAATACCTACGAAAATAAATCCTGTATTGTCCAATCAAAATATCTTAAAAATGGGATTTCTTAAAATTTTTGGGAATCGAACGCACAATTGTATGCGCAATATTTTTTTTCAACTTTACACTTGTATCCTGCATATATCAAGGTAGGCGGAGGGAACCTATTGTTAAAACGCAATGTATCCCATTAGAGCTGGAAAATTTATATAATTAATTGTCGGAGATTTTTAAAAAATAAATAAATCAGCTTCACGCAGTATCCCGCACACAGTAGGGTAGGCAGGTTAGACCTAGTGTTAATAAACTCCTTTCCCTATTTTCCGCCAAGTTCTGGAGACATTACGTGTTGAGTGGCGGAACTTAACGTCGCGTTTTCGCCTTGTCATCAGAGCGAAGAAATGAAAATATTAATGTAAATAAATATTTAATTTCCTCGAGTGGGTTTTACAGTCAAAGGTTGGACCTACAACCAGTCGATATTACAGTCACACTTTGTGCCCCTGCGCCAAGACTGGCCGCATCAAAATCGTTCTTTAAGGATCTTTATAAAAAAAATTTTTTTTCAGATAACCTAGTGTTACACCCATTGCCCCACTTGCCGCGGGATTTTCGAGATATTGCATGTTTGGTAGCGGCGGTAACTAAACGCCTCACTTTGCTTTGTTACCAGAACGAGAAAATGTAAATGTTTACATTTCTTCAACTGAGAATCGGGGCGTCAATCGTCACGTTAACAGTTGCCACGCTGTGTCACTACGCCACTACCCAATATTACCCAAAAACCCAAAAAAAAGTCAGGATAAGAAACCTAGACCGCTAAATTTTAAATCTACTGTACCTGAACATTAAACATAAACAATGAAGATGTAATAGTAGCTCCGAAACACCAGATCATATTTCTTAAAGGCATCGACGCTATTATTTGCTTGCCTACAGATATCAGTTCGTGGACTGTTATGTTGTTGAGGCTTCCGGCACAACTGTTGTAGATGGGCACGTCGTCTGTTGGCTCTAATCTGGAAGACGTTTTATAGTTTCATTACATATAGCAGGGTAATTGAACTTAGTGTTAAGACACTCTGTTCCTCACGCCCACTGTTCGAGACATTATTGAGTGGCAATCACTAGAACTCAATTCCGAGCTTTGGCTTGCTACCAAAGCGAAGTAATGAAAATAACTCTTTTGTGCGGGAATCGAACCTGCAACCGTCCAATTTACTGTCAGACGCTACACCGCTTCGCCACGACGGCTTCAATTTGCAAATAAAATAGTATTTGAAAAATAAAAACTGAAATTTCACTGATTTATAAACATTCTACTAGTATTATACGTAAATGTAAAAGTTTATGAGTGTAGATATTTGTTCCACTTTCAAGTAAAAACCACTGAATGGATTTAGATGAAACTATACCATCATATAGGATTAGGATATAATGTATGCAAGGATTTTGTATAATTTGGCTATAATAAAGCAATAAGTATAAGCGGGCGACAACGCTAAACTAGTGACCCACGGTTCGCCAGTTCTATAAACTTACTTTTTGGTCCCTCTAGACCACGTTGATGCTATAAAACACTTGATCGCGACATCCACCGGTATATAATCGGATATTATATCGGGCTTCGAGTATATTGTTCTTAGAATACCTGTAAATAAAAAATAAATATTAAACGTATTTTAAAAATGAGGAAATGGGAAACGGAATGTCTTAATACTAGGTTCCCTATGGGAAACAGACTCACTTGCTGTGTGTGGGATACAATATGACATAATTTAATAATTCATTTTAATCAAAGAACAACGAAACCCTTATAGGATCACCTTGTTTACAGTCTGTCCGTCAGTCAAGACCATTTATTTATCTCGTGATCGCATGAAAGTATAAAGCTGAAATTAGTATCAAATATATAGGTTTTCACTGGGAATAGAGTGTCTTAACACTAGGTTCCCAGGTTGCTTTTGCCTACCCTGCTATTTTTGGGATAAACAAATCAACGTTTCCCATATTATTTATTATATTTTTTCTCAATATCAAAATTAACGTACCTTTTCCACACGCTACGATAATACCGGTTGGACCGTTGAAATTCTCAATCCATCCAGGTATGGGATCTTTTATACTGGATACGACTGTAATTAAAAATATATTTATTTTTAAAAATATTTAGTAATTAAAATATAATAGTTATAATTAGTATTAAAATATAATAGTTTATTTCACTTATATATTTTTCCCAAATAACAGAATAATATAGTGACAAAATTTTATACTTTCTTCTATGTTCTTCGAATAAATTCAAAATTCTATGTTGAGTGTTGAAGTGTGACTGTAAAAACGACTGGTTGTGGGTTCGATCCCCACTCGACTATTAAAATTTCTATTTCTTCGCTCTGGTGTCAAGGCAAAGCACGACATTGAGTTCCGCCACGCAATACGCAATGCCTCCGGAATTCGACGGAAAGTGGGAAACGGAGTGTCTTCACACTAGGTTCCCTCTGCCTATCCTGCTGTGTGCGGAATACAGCGTGGAGCTGAAATATTTTTAATACAATATCAAGGACATCAGGGGAACGTGTCTTAATGGGTCTTCCCCTGTATACAGCGTGGACTTAAAACAATAAAAAACTAATTTAAAATGTATTTTATATTGCTTACCTATAGACGGTCTAATGATGACGACAGGTAATTTTCCCTTATATTCGTACACCACGTGTTCCGCCAACTGCTTTGAAAACACATAAGTGTTGGGCATCTCTCCGATATACCTAAACAATAAAAAATATTCATTTGATTTTTGTTATTGGCTTAACGTTGTGTTCTGCGTATAGCAGGGTAGGAAACATAGTGTTAAGAGATTCCATTTTTGACTTTCTGAGGAACGAAACCAGGATAAAGAGACTCTAAAGGGTATTTTTATACTATTATGTAGTTATTAATACTTACAATTCAGGCCGTCGTGGCGCAGTGGGATAAGTGTGTGACTGTAAAACGCGACAGTTGTGGGTTCACTTTTCACTCGGGATGGGGATGGGGAGCGGAGTGTCTTACCACTAAACTCCCTCTCCCTACCTGCTATATGCAGCTAAAAAAAAATAAAAAAGAACATTATTAATACTAACTTGGCTGTCAACACCTGCATAGCCCTGTCGTCGAGCTCGTCGCATACTTTGAGAGTGTCCCGCCAGTCCGCGAGAGGTGGGTACATGATCTCCTCCACCGGGTCCCGGTTTGTGTTCGAATACGACGTCGATACGTGAGTGAAACACTGAAAAAAAGAGTAAAATAATACTTATTTAGAAAACATATAAAAATTTGAACGCAGCGGGACTCGAACCCGCGCCTCCTGGAAACCGATCAGGCGCTCTGAACACTAAGCCATGCGTTCTCGCCAAGCTACATCGAAATTTTTATACGCTTGTTACAACTTATTTAGCTTAACAATCAATTACATACGAACTAGAACGGACGAATTATACGGAGAATCAAAATAAGTAAAGCTGACGCCATTATATGTCTTTAATTAAAGCCGTAAAAATCAAAATAAAATGTAAAGCTATACATATACTTTCACAATAATTACATATTATAATTTTTTTATATATGCATTTTGCACCTAAACACACTCCATTCGTATATTTTAATTGTTCAAATAACACTAGGTTCCCATGTTCCCTCTGCCTATCCTACTGCTTGCAGGATACTGCGTGAAGCTAAAAAAAATGGTATTCCTATTGTTAACTTACTTCCAAATTTCGTACTTCTGTAGCCAATTCCAAAATTTCTTTTGTACCGCGAAGATTTAGTTTAATCGCTGCTTTTAAATGATCATCGAACCTGAAATGTATTAAGCAAACTTTTAATATTTCATCTTTATGCGTCTCACTTTGAGGTCGTCGTGGTCGTGGGGCACAAGCACACTGTGAAAGCGACGGTTGTAGGTTCAATTGTCTTTCGGGGGAATGAAATATGGGCTCGGCTACGTCTCAAAATTACAGCGAAAAGTGGAGAACGGAGAGACTTAATGGGGATGGAGTATCTTAACTCTAAGTTCCCAGAATTCCATAGCCTACTCTGCCATGTGTGATACAGGGTGAAGGTGAAAAAATACTCCCTGCTGTACACTCTACACATGAGCGGGCGAAGCCGCAGATATTAGTTAGTATTATATAAATTACATACCTTACACTTGCTGCAACGTGAAATATTATGTGAGTTCTGTTTATAATAAGCGTTCGATCGTCATCAGTCAAACCTGAAAATGATGATTACGTTTTATAAATTATGCAAAGTAAATGATAATCATAATATTTATAGCTTTAATCATATTATAGAATCTTTTTAGCATAACACTGTATCCTGTACCCAGACGGGTTTTGCATTGCGTGTTGAGTGGCGGATCTCAACGCCGCGTTTTGTCTCGACACCAGAGCGAAGAAATTGAAAATATTAAAGATTTTGTTTCCTCAATAACCTCGCTGGTGATAGGTAACTTATAAAAGTTCATTCATAATTTAGGATTTTTTTATATACGTAAAGAATCTAGTATCAAGAATATTTCATGTTAAAAGGCGGTACCTAACTCCACGATTTGTATCACTAGACTAGGTAAATAAAAATTATTGTTCTATATAATCATTCCCTCAATTAGGAATCGAACCTATAACTGTCGCACTGCACAATGGTGATAAATTTGATTTTGAGCTCTACAAAACGAATATTTAAATTGATTTACAACAATGACCATTGTCATAGTAAATATTCAACAAAGGTCATCGAGAATGAGTGCATCAGTTAAATTCAAGTGAGTGATATTTGGATATTTGATAGCTTCACGACGTATCCCGCATATAGCAGGGTAAGACATTTCAAAACATTCTGAAATAAGACAGAAAATGGAGAATGGACTGCCTTAACACTAGGTTCCCTCTGCCTAACCTGCGGGATACGGCGTGACGCTAAAAATATATATACTTTATACATCGTGTGTTAAAGAATCTTACCCAAGCCAATTTCGCTAACATCTCCAGCTATAAAGAACACTTTTGATTCAAAAACACCGGGTTTCTCTTTACGGAGTCGATCGAAGCACTGAAAAATAGAAAGAAATGTCTCTACTATCATCTCTATTCTTTGCAAAAGCAAAATAAAATCATGACGTTTTTATTTTTATCTTCATACTGGATCCCGCATAAAGGATTGTAGCCAGAGAGAAGCATTAAAATGCGTAGCACGACGCGCAGTTCCCGACGCGGAACTAACGCCGCGCTCGCTGGGATTATATATAGAGAAGAGAGTAAATGAAAACAATTCATTTCCCCGAAAAGGAATCAAATCGACAACCGTCGTGTTTAAAGTCAGGCAGAATAGAAGAACTTCAAAGTACTTAGTCAAAAGTTAACTCAGCATAAAGCTTTTCATACGTACTGGAGATTTGTAAATGGCAGATAATCGATGTTCCGGCGGTACTCCTTTTTTGTTTCTCAACAGCAAGTATATTCTGTCGAGATCTGTACAGGAATATAGCAATTTTTCCAGTAAGACCTTTCCCATGAAACCTGAAAAAAATATATTAAAACAGCTGAGTTATAGATACGGTTTAGATGTAAAAGATGGGTTCATTAATTTCCTCGATTACTGAAAAAGAGTAACGTTGAATTGCCACTCAATAAACAATATCTTGAAATTTGGGGGGAGGACTGGTAACGGAGTATTTTGGCTCTACTAGGTGGGTTGTCGCTGCTATGTGGTAAATAACGTGAAGTTGCTTTTGTCTTTTTTTCTCTTGCTTTAAAAATATACTTTTACTAACAATGTAATATGCTTATTTTTATAACAATTTTATAGAACACAAAATCACATTTAAAATTAAACATATGTATAAGAAAAAGTCTGTATAAGAAAAAGTTGAGGTCCCAAAATAGGTCCTTGAATAAGCATCATCTATAAATCCTTAAAAGAAAACGTTTACTGGGGTGAATTTCAAGAGATTGTAAGTTCACAACGCTGACAAATGGAATACGGTAGTTAGAGGTGTTAAGAGACTTCTCCTCTTTCCGCCAAATTTTTAAGGCCTTGCGTATTGAGTAACAAAACGCAACACCGCACTTTGCCTCGTTAAATATTATATTTCATTTCGTCGACTAGGAATCGAACCCACAACCTGTTGCGTTTACGGTTACACGTGGCATCAAAATTATATACATATTAATAAAAGCAATTTTACTCGATTTTAGATTGAAGATTTATATTATTCACAAAATTGTATATTTGACCCCTACTATGACCGGCATTGTAGTATATGTATATGTAAATTATTTTGAATGAAAACTGTTGTTCATAACCTTTATAAGTGTTAGTTTTAGTTTAAGTGCTAGTGATATATTTTGACATTACTTGGATATGGCATATAGGCATGATATAAGTTGATATTGATATAGGCATGATATAAGTTGATATTGATATAGGCATGATATAAGTTGATATTGATATAGGCATGATATAAGTTGATATTGATATAGGCATGATATAAGTTGATATTGATATAGGCATGATATAAGTTGATATTGATATAGGCATGATATAAGTTGATATTGATATAGGCATGATATAAGT
>JAATLQ010021634.1:0-11462 GCA_013421005.1 Heliconius erato x Heliconius himera
GGTAGTCTGTTGTTTATAATTTCTTTCGTTTAAGTTTTCTGTTGTTTGTGTCATTTGTTCAGGTGTGTATTTTTTTAAACAATTGGAACATTCTTATTGGAGCTACGAAAATGCGGGTTGCATTAAGGTTTCAATAATTTTCACATTAGTAATCTTAAGTGCTTTGCAAACATAGGTACATTATATGAATAATCCAGTAGTTAAAGCGGGCGAAGCCGCGAGCGGGTCGCTAGTCTATACTAATATTGTAAAGTTAGAATTTGTTTGGTTGATGGTGGTAATGTCAGGAACTATTGATAATTTTTTTTTTGGTGTATGTCCTTTACCGGGGAAGGCTATACCTTCCTGGGTAAGTGACCTATCCACGTCACGTCACGTCACGTCAATCGTTTCCATTACCCTACCATATGTAAGATACAGCGTAAATATTTATATTTTTTTAGCTTCACTATTTTCACAATATTTTCTTTGAGGCCAGTCGTGGCGCAGGGGCACAAAGTGATATTGTAAACGCGGTTAGTCGTAAGTTCGATCGCCATTCGAGAAAATTAAATATTTATTTAAATTTATATTTTCATTTCTTCACTCTGGTATCGTGGCGTTGTATCGTGGCGTTGAGTTCTGCCACTCAACACACAATGCCTCCAGAAATCGGCAGAAAATGAAGAGTGTCATAACACTAATTTTCTTCCACCTATCCTGCTGCATGCGAAATACAGCGTAAAGCTGCACATCAGGAGACGCAGAGGCAATAGATATTCCGTTCCCATTAGAACGCTTCCATTCCCCACTTTCCGCTGCATTCTAGAGGCATTGCATCTTGTATAGGGGAACTCAACGCCGCACTTTGCTTCTTTACTAGAGCGTGGAAAAGATATTACTATTATTATGTCCTCGAGTGGGAATCGAACCCACAGCCTCTCAAGCAGGCATTAGAAAGAAAAAAAGTAATAATAGATATTTCTACATTTTCTATTTATCTATAGTTAAAGTTCATAATTTCGTATAAGATATAGAGATGAAATTACTCTATAGAGTTGGCCACGTTGGTTACAAGACATTTTTCGTTAGGCTTTGGTTTGACTGAGTAACTAATGCTATTTATATTTTTTGATTTTATATCTTTATGCATCTATATTTTTATCAGCTATAAATTACATTATAAATTTGCCTTGTTCGTTCTCTTTTCTGCTATTTTCTGTTAATTTTATATGATTATTTAGTTGAATTGAAGCGAAAGCTATGTAATGCTAGAAATATATTGGTTTGGATGGTTTTGTGAGGGTCGGCTATCATCAAAATATATTATAAATTTCTAAAACTTGACTAATAAATTCAAAAAACGACAATATATAAAAATATCAAACCATAGTAACTGAAAAAATTAAACAAAAAATTAACAAAGATCTCTCTAAAACTTGACCCATGGCTTAGAAGTTATACACGTATTGTAAGGGAATTTTTCACTCATAAAATAATGAATATCTTTCATCAAAGACAACAACTAATCAAGAATGCATCAAAAGCGCCGCTACATTCACACATATAAATTCATAGCTATTGTTTTCTACATTTTAATTTATAGTTTCGAAGACAAAACGATCTGAGACCTCATTTATTGAGATTAGAATCTTCCCATTGTTCTATAGGTACATATGTTTTAAAACTTTATAACTGTACAAGTATGTGTTATTTCTTAGTAGTTTTAGGTGAACAGTCGGCAGTCTGTCACAAAAAAAAAAAATTTTTTATGGATCCAGTTCAGTACTGGTAGGGACCTGGTGGTCTCTGGATAAATTAGGCCTCGAAAATTTTAAAAAAGTTTACACAAAATGATCAATACAAAGTTAAAAAAAGGAAGGAAGGAAGGAAGTTGTAATTTCTTATTGTGAACTTAATACCTAATTTCCCTTAAGTTCAACTTATAAACATGCTACATAGAGCCTAACTAGAGAGAACTTATAGAACAAAATTATTAAATTTGATTCATTTACAAATACACAATTTGTAATTATAAAGCTTTTCTTTATTCCACTCTTAAATGGTTCTTACAAATAAAAATAAATAAATCAGCTTCACGCTGTATCCCGCACACAACAGGGTAGGCAAAGGGTCTGCCAAATTCTGGAGGCATTGCGTGTTAAGTGGCAGAACTGAACGCCGCGCTTTGTCTCGACACCAGAGAGAAGAAATGGAAATATAAATTTCAGTAAATATTTCATCTCCTCTAGTGGGGATCGAACCCACAACCAGTCGATTTATAGTCACACTTTGTACCCTCTGACTTGACTTGACTGGCCTCAACAAGATATTAAGAAACATTTTGTATGGTATAGTTTGATTTGTATGAAACTAAAAACAAACTAAAAGTCCTTGCCTTGACTAAAAAGATAACATCTCAATATTTAACATTACCTAGTGTTAGCTAATAGTAAAAGGTACATACATTTTTTGCAAAGAATTCGCATTGCTAAATATTTTAGTTATTGAAAACACTATTGAGGTCATCATAGCGCAGGTATATAGAAACTAACTGTATGCACGATGGTCATCGATTTAATCCCTTTTTTTAATTTTTAGCTTTATGTAGGCAGAGCGAACCTGGAAGTCTAGTGTCAAAACCCTCCGTTCCTATTGAGACACTTCCGTCCCCCACTTTCCTCTATATTCTCGAGGCACTGCCTGTTGTGTGGCGGAACTCCACATCATGCTTTGCCTCGTCACCAGAGCGAGGAAATGAAAATGTTAAAAATTTTACTTATTCGACTGAGCATCGAATCCACAACCTGTCGTATTTACAGTCACACTCTGTGCCCTTGCGTCACGATGTCCTCACAAAAATATATATTTTTTAAAAGTAAAAATATAGCATACCATAGCATCAGCATATTATAAGTAGTCTATCACAACCCTAACCTACGTACGTACATACATGTTTTTGTTATTGCCAACGTGGATCAATGTCCACTTTCGATTACGAACAGGATTTTTGTGTCGCATTAGATTGTATTGGATTTTCTAGTTCTATTAGTTCTAGTTCTGTTTGTAATTACTTTAGTAATAGAAATGTCTATATAATATAGAAATTTTCGTCTTGTGCAGCTTTGTTAAAAATCAGCTTCACGCTGTTTCCTGCACATACCAGGATAGTCAGAGGGTTTACCTGTTTATTGTTAAGGTACTCTGTTTCGCACTTTCTGTTGAATTTTTAGAAGCATTGCGTGTTGAGTGGCGGAACTCAACGCCGGGTTCGTGGCCTTGGTGTCAGAGCGAAGAAATGAAAATATTAAGAAATAATAATTCATTCCCTCTAGTGGATCCTTTCTTCGATCCTTTCCCTATTGTTGCAGCTTCACGCTTTTTCCGGCAAGGCAAGGTAGTTAGTGAGAACGCACTTCCGTTCCCCACTTTCGGCCCAATTTTTGACACATTGTGTAGTGAGTGGCGGAACTCAACACAGCGCTTTCTACAGAGTGGGAATCGAATCCAAATACGTCGTATCTACAGTCAATTTTCCTGCTGCACCACCACGCCTACTGGTTTTTCACTTCATAATAATTTATTATATTAATTTTCATTATTTTCTAACCATCTATACTTACATTAAAGATGAATTTCAATGACTTATTGAGGGTCTCTTGAATTAACTATAATTAAATTTAATTTCATAAACTCTATGTATTACATAAACCTTTATATAATTTAAGCACATTACCTTCCTTTGCGTCGCACAATGGTGTAAAAATAAACATTCTCTCTTTACTTAGTTTCAAGCGTCACTATGACGGTCGATATTAATAAAAAAATTAAAAATTGGTAATTCTAAAACATATTTAACAATATATTTTTGATAAAAAAAACAACAAATTTACGGCGTAGAGCTCCGTCACTCAACACACAATGCCTCGAAAATTCGACAAAAAGTAGGGCACGGAGTGTCTTAACACTAGCTACCCTCTGCTTACCCCGCTACATGCGGGATACAGCGTGAAGCGTGAAAAAAACAATAAACCAAATCGTGAAATCATCACACTATTGCCAAACCGGATGGTAGACTATAGAAAAAGTTATACGTAAGTTTTTCTATGCTTCGCCGGATGCTCGAGATATGCGGTACAATGAACTCACCTCGGTAGTAGGCCAATAGTACAGCGAAAATATATTGTAAACAATTATGATTGCCGTCGTGGCGCAGTGGCACAAAGAGTGACTGTAAAACCGACTGGTTGTGGAATCGATCCCCACTCGAGGAGATGAAATATTTATTTAAATTTACATTTCCATTTCTTCGCTCTGATGTCGAGGCAAAGCGCGACGTTGAGTTCTGCCACTCAACACACAATGCCTCCAGAATTCGGCAGAAAGTGGGGAACGGACTGTCTTAAAACTAGGTTTCCTCTGC
Organism: Heliconius erato x Heliconius himera; assembly: GCA_013421005.1. Classification (NCBI taxonomy): domain Eukaryota; kingdom Metazoa; phylum Arthropoda; class Insecta; order Lepidoptera; family Nymphalidae; genus Heliconius; species Heliconius erato x Heliconius himera. The sequence goes on from JAATLQ010021634.1 coordinate 4,403, forward strand.
CTACGCTGCTGTGTGCGGGATACAGCGTTAAGCTTATTCAGGTTTGGTCCCTATTTTCGTAAAGAAATCTTTTTCATCGTGGCTTCGATTTCATGCAAAATTTCCTAGTGTACGGGAACTAATATTTTGCTATGCTATTTTGTGTTACGCGGAGAATTTCGCAGAGATTGATATAAGTGGACGATGCGAAAGGATGGAGAGGTTGATATAAGTGGACGAGGCGAAAGGATGGAGAGGTTGATATAAGTGGACGAGGCGAAAGGATGGAGAGGTTGATATAAGTGGACGAGGCGAAAGGATGGAGAGGTTGATATAAGTGGACGAGACGAAAGGATGGAGAGGTTGATATAAGTGGATGAGGCGAAAGAGGCGTGCAGAGACCGTGACGTTTGGCAGCCTTTAGCGGGGTATTAATTTCCCTGACCACCCCGCTAAAGCCTGTAAATAAAGAAATAGCAAAAAAAAATATTTTATGCCATCGCTGTTTTCATAGCCACACATATCACCAAGAATTGGCACACAAGTGTAGTGGACCGTCTAGTGCACTTGCAAAAGTAAACAGTGTTACGACAGACGGAAACATCATTTGGATATTAGTATATATATATTTACTTATTATATTATATAAGGCCTTCGTGCGTCCCTTATAGTATCTGACTGTAAACGATGGTTGTGGGTTCGGTTCCCATTTGACGAAACGATGATATTTAATTTATCTTTAGGTGTTCAGTTCAGCTACTCATCAAAGTGTTTCTTAAGATTTTATGGAACAGAGTAACTAAAACTAGGTTCCCTCTGAGTAACCCTGCTAAATGTGAAACAGCGTGAAGGCATTTTTTTAACAATATCTTATATAAAAAATCGCGTTTTCAAGCAATTTGTCGATCCGACTGCTACTAAATTACTTTTTACATTACAAATAATAGTATAATATAATAATGTACAGGGGCGACTGTGAGTTCGATTGCCGCTTGAGGAAATAAAATATTTTATATTTGCATTTCCTCACTCTGGTGCGACTTGAGTTCCGCAGTTCAACACAATGCCTTAATAATGGGAACAGAGTGTCTTAACACTAAATTCCTAGGTTCTGCCTACTTGAAGAATACAGCGAGAAGAAAAAAAAAATAAAAAACTCAGCTAGAGAATCCTTTATATTCCCTTCCCTATTATTATAAGCTATGAAAGCAGCACTAGCTCTAGTTCTTAAACGTAAATCCCATAAGCTGACATTGAATAGACAATGGCGGATAACCAGTCAATATTCTTTTCTATGTGTCCAAAGTAAAAAAAATGACATAACTCTCAATTCTCCTTTCTTCGTGTTTTTTTAGCTTTACTCTATATAATACAGATAGCAGGGTAGCCAAAGGGAACTTGGGAACCTAGTGTTAGGACATTTACCAAGTTAACAAGTTACTCTCGTTGGCCTCACATAACGATATATCGTCTTGAAACTTTAATATTAACATATCTATATTCAATTCTTAATACAAGAAAATTGTTAATAACGTAACGAATATTCTTAATTTTCTTTTACTTCACGTTGTATTCCTCATATAGCAGAGTAGACAGAGGGAACCTTGGTACCTAATTAGCGTTTCTAGATTTACTAGTAACATTTAGGTATTATTTTGCAATAAAAATATTATTGACTATGAACGCGACGGTTATGAGTTCGATTAATATTTTCATTTCTCCATTCCAGTAGACAATACACGCCGTTCCACCTCTAAACATGGAAATGTCTTAAAATTGAAGTAGAAAGTAAAGGCATAGTGTCTAAACACTAAGTTTTCTCTACCGTGCTGCGGAAAGAAGCGTGAAATTGAAAAAAAAAATATTAATTTTCATCTAAACTAGGCCACAATAACATGTGTTTGTATGTACATACACTTTATTTTGAACCACTCTTGTCCCGGTTATATTTCACGAACCCGGATGTGGTCTACCGTTACACTAGAGTATTTAATAGTGAATAATTCTATATAAAAAATCACACATTATAGGCAACCGGACGCAATTCTGTTTCTGTTCTTCTTATATTTGAAATTTAGTGATTATTAGTTTTTCTAATATAATAGTGTTTATAAATTTGGTGATTATTAGTGTTTTTTGTGTATTATTAGTTGTTTTGTTTTGGTTATTTCGAACTGTTTGTATAATTCGAATAGTGAGTATTATAAAATATATTTTTATTACTCTGTGCGGATATTGTACGGCGTTGAATTCCGCTAATCATGACGCCATAACAGTTCAGTTCACGCAAGCAAAACCGTGAGCGGAACGCTAATATAAGTAAGAAAAAATAAAAATAAAATTGCTTATTTTTAAACATTTTTAAAGTGTTATTCCACATTTAGGAAAGAAAAATACTTATTTAGAAAACGTATAAAAATTTGGCGCTCTGACCACTAAGCTTGGCGAGAACGCATGGCTTAGTGGTCAGAGCGCCTGGTCGGTTTCCAGGAGGCGCGGGTTCGAGTCCCGCTGCGTTCAAATTTTATACGTTTTCTAAATAAGTATTATTCTAAATAAGTATTTAAAATTGCTTATTTTTGATTTTTTTAATTAATTATACTAGTAAAAAATCAGCTTCACGCTGTATCCCGCACAAAGCAGGGTAGGCAGGGGGAACCTAGTGTTAAGACACTTCGTTCCCCACTTTCTGCCGAATTCTGTAGGCATTGCGTGTTGAGTTGAGTAATTATACTAATAAATAATAATTAAAATTAATAAATAATGAATAACTATAAATGGGATTTTCGCAGGTTCGATTCCCATTCGGAGGGTTGGTTATATTTAAATTATTTTCATATCCTTTGGTGGACAAAGGAAAGTGTAGGTTTCCTAGTTTAGCTTTTACAACAATTTACAACTATTTATAAAATTATCAATGCATTAACGTGTGTAAAAACCCAAGATATTGTGATATGTCACCTCAACCCGGACATCCTCTATAGATCCGTTACAGATTCAACGAGATTAGTGCTTTCAATATACCTTGGGGATTTTTAGTAATCGACCGCGTGTATTTTGTCATTTTTTTATAAATTTATTAGTAAACAACAAAATAAATTTAATTTTCTCTATCTCTCCTTTTAACCAGTATTTAATATGTAACGTAATATAATATGTTTACGAGAATAATGATATTTAAAGCAGGTATCTATATTTTTATTTTGTTGTAATGATAGTAATGATGTTGTCAGTAAACGATACGAGACGGTTGTGGGTTTGATTTCTACTTAAACGACTATATGATTTTCATTTCGACGCTCTATAAACAAGGTATAGTGCGGCGTTAAGTTCCGACGACTCAACATATTATGTCTTAAAAATTAGGCCGTAAGTGAGGAGTATCTTAACATTAGGTTCCCTCATTATTTGTAGAATTATTAAGTAAGTGGATATCGTCGTATCTATTAGGCAGCTCTTTGTTTAAAATGCGTATATGTGTAATATAGTATTAAAATTTAATTATATAATTACAAGATTAATAATTAAATCAGTTCATAGTAACTAGTTTTGGCTTCCAGAGTCGATTCAGGCATATATTATTTTCACTTTCTTCTCATAATAATAATTTCATTACTTGTACTGTGATAAGACATAGTGTTGAGACACTCCGTTGTCCACTAGTCATGGAGGCTACAGAAGAAATTTAGTGCTAAGACATTCTGTTTCATATTTTCCGCTCAATTTTCGAGACATTTGAAAACAAGAGTCAACACTGCGCTTTTTCTTATTACTAGAAGGAGGAGATCAAAATGATTCGTTTCCTCGATGGGAATCGAGCCCACGACAGTCGTGATTGCGGTTAGACTGTGCCGCTGAGCCAAAGGCGTTTTATACAGATAAAATAAAATAAACATAGAAAGAATCCTCAATTTTAAATGTATATATATATATATATATATATATATAGCTCAGGTAACAAAGTAAAAAACGGCGTTGAATCCCACAACTTAATACACAATGCCTCCATATCTCGGTGTAAAGTGGAGAATAGAAGTATCTTAATGGGAACGAAGTGTCTTGACGCTAGGTTCCCGAGTTCCCTCAGGCAACCCTGATATGAACGGAATACAGCATGAAGCTAAAAATTAGTGACAACTTTGATTTCTGTTATACATACATATCACATAATATAATCTAGTCGCTTATCTATTATGGGGAACGGAGTGTCTTAACAATAGGTTCCCTCTGACTACTCTACGGTTGGCGGAAAACAGCGTGAAGTTGTACAGCTCTTATCATTTCCTTTTGTTTCTCAATTCTTATCACGATTTGATTCAACGCTCCAAATAATTTTCCAGACTGTTTATGACACTCCGAGGCAAAAAGGATTTTGCAGGATTTTTAATATTTTTTCTTTCTTTTACATGATATGAATTTGTAATATGCCCTACGAAGGCCAATTTGAATTTTCTTGTATAATAGCTGCTTGGATAGCTAGTTTACTAAATAATTAAATTATTAGGTCACAAATGATAACTTAGGTTTAGTTTTAAGTAACAGATCTTATTAGAAGTTTAGGATTTTTTTTCTTTATTTCCATTTTCACAGAGAATAAAACAGAGTGTCTATTTGAACATCCTGTTATATAGAGGAAACGAACGAAATTCGTTAATCAGGACAAGATGCGGCGTTAAGTTCCGCCACTCTTTTCGACTCAACTATCAAATTATTCCCAGCTATGGGTTTTCTTTACCTATCCTACTCTACTATATTCCGGGTTCAGTGTGAAGCTTACAAACTTGATTTATAAAAATAATCTATACATACGTATAAAAAAATATAACTGATCACTGTCTCTACAGGGAAGATGTATAAGAAAATTTAGGCATATATCAAAGTAACAGAACACGAAAACAGTATTATTATTTTTTGCTGTGTGTTTATCTGTTTATGAATTTATCTATACCTTTATGTGAACTAATCTCAGAAACAATTTAACTGATTGAAAAGAAATTTTCATTTTTGTGTTTTATCGAACCTCCCTTAAATTTAGTGTTTGTTTTATAACAATCTGTTCATAAATAAAAAAATTATATCACTTTCATGCGGACGAAGTCACAAGAGCGTAGTATACTAGCATATCTCTTCTCTATCTCTATCTCTATATCTTATAAAATAAGAACGCATTTCGTCTCTGTCTGGCCTTTCTACGCGATCTTCTTCTAAACCACCCAACGGATTTTGATGCGGTTTTCACCATTAGGTAGAGTATTTCTCAGGGAAGGTTTATATATAGTTTATAATATGTATATGTTATTGTAATTTGACATAAATATGATAAATGTGCATAAAGTCCTACCCGTTGAGATACTTTCACGCATGCGCTGCTTTAATGGTAAGTCCTACATGAAAATAATGTACTAGAGTATTATTCCTCTTAATAAGATCTACAAAAAAGTCAGCGACAGCATATTTGTATCTTCTAAGGATAACATACAGTGAGCATATTTCTGTCTAAAAATAGTAATTTGAATATATTTTTTATTGTGAGGGATGTTTGTCGATAATAGTATCAATCCTTATCCTTTTAAATACTTTATTAATTTTCTACGTTAAACGAAGATAAAATTTGCTCTTTACACTAATTTGAAATTACGAATAGTTTTAGAGAAAAACGCATTTAATTGTGGACACATCACGCCAGCTATAAACCGCAGCTTTGGCGCAAGTTTCATTTATTACCTTACTCTCAGCATATAAATAAGTATATTAGTTACGTTGGCCATTTAATGGAGATCAAAACTGTCTTTTACTGTTTTTCATTTTAATAAGTACTTTAGAAGTTGTTACAATATCAAAAAATCCTTGCTGCGAAACGGCTCGCCACACGCCATGCGTCCCCCCGCGCCCCGCGACGCGTCTGCCGCGCCCGTCTCCCCGCCTGCCTCTGTAGTGAAGTAGACTTAGATGCGATTGTACGTATTGGATAATTAGAGTTTAATGTATTATTTCAGCGCGATATATTTAGTTTCATCTTTTTTGGTTAATAGAATAGTAGGTATTCTTTTGTTTATCATTTCTTTCGTTTAAGTATCCTGTTGTTTATTTTGTTTACTCTTCTTCTGTTCTTTTATTATTTTTTTTTTTTACCTTTTTAAACATTTCCTTTTTTAATTTAATTATGCCACGAAAAAGTCGTTCATAGGTCGTAGAACAAGAAATGCAAATAAAAATCGTTTAAGTCTTACTAATGAAAGCGTATAGGAGACGGAAATTAGATAGTAATTTAAATATATTTTCTTATTGTAAGGGATGTGTGTCCATAATGATATTAATCCTTATCCTTTTAAATAAGTTCTTAATTTTCTACGTTAAACAAAGATAAACTTTGCTCTTTACAATATTTCGAAATTACAAATAGTTTTAGAGAAAAGCTATATCGACTCATGTTTAACCCTTACTTTCAGTATATATATAAGTATATTATATACCTTTTGGCCATTTAATATAGATTAAAATTTTGTTTTTTCATTTCAATAAGTAATTTAGAAGATTAGTAGCATAGATTTAAAATTATGGTACTAAAAAATTATTGCTGTGTAACGGCTCGTCGCCTACCACGCGTCCCCCCGCGTCCCGCAACCTTTTGCTTATAAAAATGGATCCGCCGCACCCGCCTGGCTTCTTTCCCCCGGGCATGGAAGGAAGGCCTGGTCATCATGTTGCCCAAGGCTGGGAAGAGCCCGCAGCCTGAGGGATACCGATCTATAACCCTCCTTAGCGCGGTCGCCAAGCTGTTCGAGAAGTTATTCCTCTCACTTCTCCAGTCGCACATCCACCCACGAAGCGAGCAGTTTGGCAAGCGGGTATACCACTCTGGTTATACTACGCCGCAACAGCGATCAACCGAAAGGAGAGTGCAATAGTAGTCTTCTTCGAGGTAGCGCGCGTATTCGACCGCGTTGGCCGGCACCCCCAGCACGTTGCGCATGTCTTTGCCTCCCTGCCTCAGTGACAGGACATTTTGCGTGAGCGTTGAGAGTTCGAGGTCTAGCAGCGACTCGATCGCTGCCGTTGTTCCCCAGGGCAGCATTTTATC
>JAATLQ010021646.1:1662-55155 GCA_013421005.1 Heliconius erato x Heliconius himera
CCCTATAAAAATTAATGTAATCTCTAGGCAAATCCAAGCCAAGTTGAAGGTTCATTATTGTATTTTTTTTATTAGCATAGTTATATTATATATAGTCTACGGCTGAGCGCTTGTTTTATACGCATTGGAATTGTAGTGATGGGTATCGATACCACTCGTATATAGAAATGTCGCTAACATTATATTAATGACAGCTTTGTACCGAGATGCGATAAATGGCCGTGGCAGACCGACAGACAGACATGGACAACAAAGTCATCCTACAAGAGTTCCGTTTTTATTTTTATTTAGGTACCCTATGACGAAAGTCGAATTGCAGTAACACAACATCTTTGATCAAATATATATTAAAGAACAAAATATACAATAATATATATGAAACATCAAATATATATAATGTTACACAAGTACATTATTCAAGCAAGATACGGACGAACGAGGAAATTTTCAAAGAAACAACTCGAAAGTAATAAAATTTATAAGTTCTTATGTAAATCGTAACTTTATCTGACGCGGACGTTTGAAAAGTTTCTAGTGCCGTGATGAGAATATTTTTTATTGTAGAGTTTTTAAAGTATTTCTTAGCACCTTGCGACTAAATGGTAATGTATTTACTCTTCTTGGAGCGGAAATTTATTTTTTTAAATTAAACATTTTTTATGCAAATGGACGATTACAAGAACTTTTGAATTGTCTACATATATTATAAAATTTTAGATTCTGTCTACTATGGTTTCAAAAAAACCTTGTTTTGTACAACACTACTGTAACATATGCATATATATGCATATATATGCATATGTTACAGTAGTATGTACATTAATATGTACAGTATAGTATGCTATACTTATTTAATAATGTACATACTACTAAAACACATACAAACTACTTAATTTTTTTGGCTGACTTTCTGTTTGTCCGGGCTAATCGTCAGAACAGCTAAACCGATTTTTATTGAACTTTCACTGGAAGATAGAGAAAGTTGTGGAGCAATATATAGACTACTTTTTGATCCGATATTCCCGAGGGATCAGAATTTACGTGTTTCTCCTGGGTGCGTACCTGCCACCTACTTACACATAAATAAAATATCTAAACTTTTTTCTGTTAAATACTAGCGGTCCCCGTGTGGGTCCACCCACTCGAATTCTTAAACTGTATTTATTTTATATTATTTAATTTAGTGTATTTAGAGAAAAGGCCAAGGCCAGTCGTTGTGCAGGGGCACAAAGTGCCACTCGAGGAAATGAAATATTTACTTACATTTATATTTTCATTTCTTCGCTCTGGTGTCGAGGCAAAGCGCGGTGTTGAGTTCCGCCACTCATCACGCAATGCCTTCTGAACTCGATGGAAAGTGGGGAACGGTGTGTCCTAACAGTATGTTCATTCTGCCTACCCTGCTGTGTGCGGGGTGCAGCGTGAAGCTGACTTGATTTTTTTTTTGTATATTTAATATTAATATTGTTACCTCTGAAATTCTAAAAGATGGATTATTTACGAATTATTTATTAATGTACAATAAAATTAATATAAATATAAATAAAAAATATTATGATAAATAAAATGTCATAGTCTGTCCGTTTCAATCTCTCGTGATATTTCTAAAGAATATCGCAGACGTCCTATCCTCCTCTCTGTTATACCTAGTCATTACTGATAGTTATAATTTACAACTAAGGGGGGATAGTGAGTGGCCCCGCACCCGCCACTCACCGTGGATTCCGGCCGTTCGGGTCTGAACCCTCCGGAACGGAGGACGGATCGGAATTATATTAATATTATTATATTTATGATTCTTATAATGCTTTTGCGAAAGATCAATTATTAAATAACTGATTCAAAGACCGAAGTCTAATATAATTATTTGCAATAGACCTGAGATTATTATATGTAGGCCGTAGCTATAATTAAATAACATATAACTCTCTGCTTCACATATCAGATCGAACTCCCTACCGCTAGGCGGCCGATTATGTGGATCCACTTCAGTTTGTTTCTTTAAAGGGGAATTATATTAATATATCCATTTAACGTTCGTGTATTTTTCTTATAACTATATATTTACTTATTGTATCTTAATAATATTGAATTCTGTATGTATAATGTGACGTGTTTAGAATTTCCGTATGAATTCGTTAATATAATATAATTCTTATTATAATTAGTACCTTCGTACTCTTATTATATGCCTTCGTTTCAATATTAATATAATTTATATTCACTGTTATTGTAACGCCTCTTTTAAACAGACCTGTCGTAGAATAACACGCACAGCACACACCCTGCAGCTGTTTGTCTGAACTGACACTAGACTCAGAGTTGTGGGAATGTAATATAGAAATCATTAGTTGAAGATACTCAGTTATCGCTAGAACAGCCAACGATTCCAAGTAGGCACGATTCTACTACCAGTTCAGTAAAGAACCTCAATGCTGAGAAGAACTGGCGGAAGAAACTCAGCAGCAGAATCCAACACTACTAAAGCAATTCGCTTATATCAAATATGTCAGCACCAGTGACGCCCGGCTATATATTATAAGTATGTCGTCGACATCAGTCGATTGACGCATTATGTTTTCTACGATAAAATCAAGCGTTGGATAAATAAGCTACTATATATGTACACCAGAGCTGGGACATAAAATAGCACCACATACGCGTATGAGACGGACTCTACTACATACACCAATACTAGGACATAGCATCACACACCTATCCATCATACACCAAGTGTTAAAGTTGACGCACCGCAAGGCAACGCGAAACTATCTAAATATAATTTATATAAATTAAATGCCATAGCAATTCATTTAGCCAAAGCACATTAGTACCAGCGAAGCCAAGCAGCAGTTGGTTGTGACTATATTTTATAGTTAATAGTAGAACATAGAGTCAATGAACTCTAACAGTCGTATAAATCGTAAATAATTAATATTTGGTTAATGTCTAATATTATATAATATTTATAAATGTAAATACGTATTTTAATATAATAGGTTTACGTCATATTATAAATGATATAATAATATTTATATTTCATTTTATAGTAACTTGTTAAATATTTATTAAAATATATAGAAATTACATTTATAAGTAATTATAATTCACCAAACCTATTTAACTCTCATTTCACAATTCACATACACGCATCTAACAAAGATGGCGGCAGGCATTGTGTACATTAATATAATTGTAATTTTACATACCTCAATAAAACATCTTCATGTATTTATTTCCATTTTCTAATTAATTAATATTTATCTCTGGATATTGACGGCATTATATACATTAATATCACTCTTCTTTGTTTTAATAATTATCTATTAAAAACTTACCGACGAAGTATTCCAAAGCAAACAATCGTAAACAGTGAAAGCACTTATAACTTATCTTAGTAGCCTCGAATACTCATATCACAATTGAAGACATAATCTCACATGCTTTTTAAATATTAAATATAATTAAATATATATTAATTATAAATTAAAACTTCTCTAAACATTAATTAACATCCATCCTTCCTCAGACGCGTCCGCCATCTCCCCTCCTTCTTTCTTTTTTCTTGACTTTGACGTCGACAGTAGCTTATTCAGCCAACATGATATTTTAAAATAATTAAAATATTAATTATGTTATTATTTATAAATTTAAATATAATACACAATGATTACTTATAATTATTAAATTATTTTTAATTAATATATTTTATATCTGCGTGTTTAACCTACGGTATAATACGTCACTTTAATATTACTTGTAAACAGAACGCATAATTAAAGAACTGAACTAAACTATTATTTATAAGATTGTATTTATCGTAAGCTATAAATTAAATAATGTTATAAATTATATTTATAATAATTTTTTATCAATTATTATTATTTTGAATTAATTATATTATTTACCTACACATTTTAGTTCTGGTATGGATCGTTACAATCTGTTCATCGATTTCACAAACTCAAAGTTAAATGATGTTATCCAAAATAAAAAGTTACAAGTTTTATTTTTTAACGTCAAATAATTTAATATCCGTTCACTAAAATTCTAAAAAAAGCTATTAACTTTAATAATATTATCCATAAAAATAGATTCAACATCATCAAAGTCGACCCAAGTTTTAATATTTGGTAAACGTATCGACGGAAATATCTTTGAGAAATCTTTTGGTTTATATCTTACATACTCAGTTTTAAGTCTTTAGTTAATATAATTTGTAGAAAGTACGTATGCTTTTATTGCTGACAGACTTTCATAGAGTTATACAATTATTATCTATTAGCGGCCCGCCAGCGGCTTCGCCCACTTCAAATCGGTGAATGACATTTACGTGATCATAAGGGTGTGTGCAGCAGCAGCTGCAGAGTTCCTATCAATATGCATCAATATCCTGACAATAAAGCTGCAATGGAACAGCAAGACGACAGATATTATATTATCACCATTCCAAAGTTAATTATATGTAAAATAAAATATTCAAAAAATGTTACCGGCTTCAAAACCCTTACATATACTTACATGAACAAACTTACATGAAAGCAGTCATATTTAAATTATTTTTATTTCTCCACTCTCACTCACTCTCTTAATTGCTGCAAGTTTCTATCATAACAGATGGCAATTAGAACATGCAGCATGGCCAGGATCCTTAAGTTCACGTAAACAAAGTTGTGTGCGGGCGAAGTCGAAGTTTAAAGATAGTATAATATAAGACAAAAGAATTCGAATTTGAAATCAAGAAACAGAGAATTAGAGATAAAGCATGACTTTTATATTGCATTCTAAAATAGCATTCTTTGCCAATGTTTCAGGATTTTATTCATAAAATGTAATAATTCAAAAAGCTCGGATAGAAAGGCACGATGAACTCTGCGCTGGTATTATTTATTTCTGAAGCTGATAGCTGATTTCAGGAAGCAAGTTCTATTTACATATTCAATTTGTTTAAGATATTTTAGAAAGCTACATAAAATACGTTGAAACAATAGTATAAGAATTTCGTAGAACGTATTGCTTATTTATCGATGAATTGTCTTCTTTCCGTAGAGTGTAATAAATAACACTAATGACACTTTAAAAAAATATGTTCTATTACATTACATTTTTATGGTACCTCAAAAGGTAAAAACGGAACCTTTATAAGATCACTTTATTATCCGTCTGTCACTACAACTATGTCGAGATCGCGTTGAGGTATCAAGCCTGAATACAAAATATTGAGATCTACCATTCTTTGGAGCACAGAAAAAATCAAGCTGTTAAGTCAATGCAATCGAGAGATACGCATTTATGCATCATTTTTGCTACGTTTTGTATGAAAATCGCCGCGTAATCATAACATTTCTGTAGACATACAATTATGGAATTTTGCAAGAAGAGAGACGTTGCAGTACATATAAAGATAAATACTAGATATAAAGCCCATTACAATCTTATAATTGTACTTAACAATTTTTTCTTACTAAATATACGCCCGCAAATTAAAGTTTATCAATTTTTATAAATTATACTCCCGGTTGACCTATATATAATCCTGAAATTGGTACAGAATCCTCGGTGGCCGATTCCAATTCCCATTTGACCAGCTTTTTTCTTCTTTATCATCACACATTAAGAATGCGCTATATTTTTTTGCGTCTTGCGTATTATTCTTGGGTTATTTTAAATAATTAATACAATGATATTAGATAATTTTAATATTTAATGCGAACTTTTAGTTGTACAAAATTTGAAAACTGCTACGTCTAAGGATTTGCTTCTTAATCACATTTCTTCAACACTTACTCATAATATAAACTATCTGATATTGAGGCTAGTCGTGGCGCAGAGCAAGCGCAAGCGTGTGACTGTAAACGCGACAGGTTGTGAATTCGATTCCCACTCGACGAAATACAATATTTAATATTTTCATTTCTCCACTCTGGTGTCATGGCAAAGCGCGGCGTTGAATTCCGCCACTTATCACGCAAAGCCTTCTGAATTCGGCGGAAAATGGGGAACGGAGTGTCTCAACACTAAGTTCTTTATATATATAAACCAATTCAAATAAAGCAATGTCAATAAAAGAATTTTTATTAAAAAGCAACGTAATAGAATTTGAACGAAATTGAAATATAACTAGATTTGTGATGTCGATTTTATAAGGCAACAGCTCAAACAAGGTACTCGTTCTAAGCTTTTGAGAAGGATGTATGTTTTTCATTTGTCTTAAATGTCGTTTTATATGTAGTCGTTTAAGTGTTTCAAATGGAAGTTCCATAGTTAGATATAGGTTTTCGGTTCGATCCTCAAGTAAGACCGCGTATAGTGCAGCGTTGAGATCTGACACTCAACGCACAACATCTCGAACAGAAAATGGAGAAAAGAGTGTCTTGAGTTTGACACTGGGTTTAAGTGTTATGAATTAAAATTCTGTGAACATCGGAAGTGTAAAGAATAATAAAGTGTCTCAACGCTAGGTTCCCAGGTTTTCTACCAAGCAATGTGCAAGATATAGCGTGAAGCTAAAAAAATAAAGTTCTATGATATTATGTATAGTGGTCTGAGTATTTTTGAGAAACTTTTTACATTTCAATATTTGTTAGAGAATGTGTGAAAATTTACTGAAACTAATAATGGATTCGAATACAATTGTGTCTCAGTGGATAATATCGATTATATAAATTTAAATGAAATAAAAATAAAATAAATTATCTTCACGCTGTATCCCGCACACAGCAGAGTAGGCAGAGGGAAACTAGTGTTAAGACACTCCGTCCCCAACTTTCCGCCGAATTCCGAAGGCATTGCGTGTTGAGTGGCGGAACTCAACGCCGCGCTTTGTCTTGAAACCAGAGCGAAGAAACGCAAATAAATATTTAAATTTCTCAAGCGGGGATAGAACCTACAACCCGGCGCTTTTACAGTCACACTGTGTGTCCCTGCGCTACGACTGGCCTTTTATGTTTGACGTTAAATACATGTAGCTACGAAACACGATTTTTTTATACATAGAGACGAGAGATACGAACAGAATGGTGTAACAAAGTTTGCCCAAGTTTCTTCTACTTATACATACTTACATACATCCTTTCATAGATATATACTTATACATATCACCATCATTCAATAGTTCTTCACGTGAAAGAACACGAGCTCGCTTGAAAGAGCGAAGCGGGCGTGCAGTAGATGCATGCATCGATTTTCCGATTATATGATATAGATCAATGTTTACTATTCGATTTGCCTGAGCTAGTTATTTGTATCGATTTTATATTATATTATTTTTGTTTACTAGGCCTATTAGTTTTGTTGTTTAGTATATATAATGTTAAAAACATATTTTATCTTTTCTTATTTATCCTTACTTGTTTATTCTTAATAAATATATAATCAAAACATAATATATGTTTTTTATTGCTTATATAATTATATATTTTTTCATAAGGCGCTGGAAAAATTGCCATAAAATTAGTATGAACCTAATTTTGAAACATAGCCTACCTTATAAAATAAATGATCATCAAGATCCATGAATAACAAATGAAGAAATCACATTGCAAGCATATATCCTCTTTCTTTTGAAATCGGTAAAATTTTAAAATGTCTTTAAAGTATATTCCACATCAATAGTATCACATACTCCACTGCATCGATACTAAAACAAATATAAAAATTTCCCTACCAGGAAACACGATGTAAGTGCGCTTTTCAGTTGAATAAATCCGCCGCTACGAATGAACATGAAATGGCACTATTAAATGGCAAAGGTTTACAATATATCATGTTTTTTTTTCCTTATTACTACATGATATTATTGTAGTAATGATGTATTGATAAGAGCAATTGTTGAGTTTCTTGTGGGATTTTCTCAACAGAACATACGAGCGGTAGTAGCTTAATTTTCAGTAGACTATTTTAGAATAGTGCTTGCAAAAGTGTTTAAGTATAGGTATAGATATAGGTTTTAATTAGGCGGACAATAAACTTGACAAATTTAACTTTGTATGATTTTTTTTCTATTATATATCTATAAAATTCCTTTTTTAGATTTTTTCCCTTTAATTTTAGGTATTGTAAGTTTTCACTTCTTGCCAAATTTCATAATTTGAATGCAGAAAGAAATATGCTGAAATGCTATAGAAGCTTGATTTTTTCTGTATTTCAAAGGCCCGTGGACTGAATATTTAGTCTTGATTTTTAATATCATGTTGATTCAGAATCGTTTTGTATGGACGGCGCATATGTCGCAACTTGTGTCTGGAATATATGAATGTGGATAGCAGACGGAAAGCAGCGGTCGAGTCTAACTCTTAAGTACTGCGGCCGTAATAAATATGATGCACTAAAGACTCGTACCAAATATATATAATAATACGAAACCTAATAAGATAATGACACGATCTTTTAAGATCGAATTTCTTGTAAAGACAAAATATGTGTAGAGGCGACACATATTGTGGACCAAAGTAAGCTTTGACCAAAATTTGGTCAAAGTAAGCTTTGACCAAAATTAAATTTATACATAAAAGTTACAATACAACTACAGTTACAGTAGTATCTCGAGATAAATGATATTGACAGACGGACAGACGGATAAACGGACAACAAAGTGGTCGTAAAATGGTTCCGTTTTTTTCCTTTTGATGTACTGACATTTCATACTTTCCGCCACTCATTGCTTTGCAGCTTTTTTACACAGGGAGTTTAGAACCTAGTTTTAAGACGCTCCGTTCTTCATTTTACACACAATATTGAGTTGAGTGACGGAAATTAAGGCCGCGCTTTGTCTTGCTAAAGCGAAAAATCTAAAATAAGTCATTGCTCAGTGTAAGGATCAAACCCACAAACATCGAGTTGACCCTAGAAGTAGTCTATTTTTTATTTTTATTTTAATCACCAACACAGGGTACACTAACAATTTAAACAGAAAAAGAAAATCATACAATTAAAAACAAAGTGTCGCCACAATTATAGGCGATGACGACAAGCATAAACAATACAATATACAATAGTATTTTTAAATTTTTTAAGAAACTAAAGTAAGCATACACTAAAATTTTATATAAAAATAATCGATAAAATACTTAATTTAAACAATAAGAACATTAACAAAAATATGATATTGTTATTTAAAAAAAAAAGAAAGATATATAATAAATAGACATGAGTGGTCACTTAGATCTCAGGGACTTCAAAATTAAATGACGAAATGTGTGTTTTTTATTAAAAAAAATGTCAAGGTCTACCTTCCTAGATATTGAATTGAAATTTGTAACAATGCGATTCAGTGGACAAAACTTTCCTAAATTTGTTGAAGACATAGATGAAGCGAAAATATTAAATTTACCTGGCCTAGGTAATCTACTTGGGGCTGACACACGCAACAAAGTTAAGAGTTGTGGACAGTCTATTCTTCCATTAACTACATTATGCAGGAATAAGCAGTCTAGAAGATAGATAACGAATCCATATCAAAAAAAGTTAATCTATCAGTGTATTGAGCTAACGTTTTACTTAGATTACACTGGTATGAGAGATGCCAAAGAAATCTCTTTTGTACGCTTTCAAGTCTCTTTATATAAACGTCATAATGCGGATTCCAAACGACACAACAGTACTCGAGACCACTACGTACTAATGCATTATAAAGTACAATTTTAGTTTCGGGATTTTTACAATCTTTACAATTTCTTAAAACAAAGCCTAAATTTTTAAATGCTTTTCTCACTATGGTGTCAATGTGCGTATTTAGTCTTAAAGTGCAGTCCAGAGTTACGCCCAAATCACGAACCGTATCTGCCTCTTTAAGGATAATGCCTTTCACATTATAATAACTCGGGGACAGTGATTTCTTTCTGCAAAACCGAACTTGTAAGCATTTATCGACATTTAAACTCAGTTTATTTAAGCTGCACCAATTAACAAGTCGATCGAGATCTTCCTGAAGGGAAATGACATCGGCAGAGCTACTAATTTCTTTGAATATTTTCATATCGTCAGCGAATAAGCAATACTTCGAGTGTAAAAAGCAGCGTTGAATGTCATTTATGAAAATATTAAAGAATAATGGGCCAAGATGAGAACCTTGAGGGACCCCAGATGATGTGCTAAACCAATTAGACTCGTATCCTTTTATTGCTACCTTCGATTGACGATTGTCAAGATAAGACTGGCACCAGTTCAGTCAAATTCCAGTTATACCGCAATTTGATAGTTTTTGAATTAAAATATTATGATTTACACTATCGAAAGCATTGCTGAAATCCGTATATATAACATCAATACATGATTTTTTGTCGATGCTATTAGTTAGGTTATTGGTGAAAGCAACTAAGTTAGTAGACGTAGATCGCGAACTAGTAAAACCATGTTGATGCAATGTAATAATATTTTTGACATGCCAAGCAATGTAAGGGTATAATAGTTTTTCAAAGAGTTTGCCAAATACAGGGAGAATTGATATAGGCCTATAATTTTTTATTGAATCTTTATGTCCGCTTTTGTGCAAAGGAATTGTCAAAGATTTCTTCCATTGTGATGGAAAAGCACCTGTGGAAAGAGATTTGTTATAGATTATGTGTAAGGAAGTAACAAGAGCTTGTGCACATTTATGCGCAAATATTGCAGGTATTCCATCACAACCTGCACCCTTAAAACAGTCAAGGTGTTTTAAAGCTATTAAAATCTCATTTTCATTCAGGAAAATTGATGACAAATAATTAGAAGTTATGCAATCATTACTAATAAGGCTTTGGTATAAATGTGTGTCAGCACTATATACCGAACCAAAATGATCAGCGAAAAGGTTACAAATATCCTCGAACTCGAAAAGTCCTCGAACATTGCACTATAAAAATCCGGAGGCGCGTGTAAATGAAAAAACTTAATTAAACATTGATAAATGTAATCTAACATTTATTTTCACATTTCAAAAGTACCGAAATGAAGTAAAATTTTTAGGCTATAAATTAAATTCATTTTTAGTATAAATATTTTTTTTTATTTTTTGCTCGTTTCACGGCTTTAGCGAAAAGAACCTTGTAATTACAATAAGGCATATTTAAGAAGCACACAGGTTTTAATCCTGATGAGGTTCGCTTCTCATTCGAGGAAATCAAATATTTAATAATTTCTTTTCCCCGCTCTGGTAACTAGTCAAATCGCAGCGTTAAGGTCCGTCACTCATCAGATAATGCCTCCAGAATTCGGCGGAACGGTTTGAATAGATGTGTCGTAATGGGAATGGAGTGTCTTTACACTACTTTCCCAGGTTCCCTTTGCCTACAATCAATATTCTATCAAATTGCATAAGAAGATTTCTTTACATAATTTTTTATACTCCACGTATACGAAATGGATATCCAAATAAAACAGAATCTACCAGAAATATCCATTAACAAAATTAACTTTTAAGGAGGGCTCTCTACTAATATTGTTTGAGACCGAACGCAATAAATTCACGTTCGAAAACGAAAATCTGTGTCGTCAACATTACTTTTTTAACACATTTAATAGCACAGATTTTGATTTAAATTAAAATTTACTCCGATTTAAAAATGTTCAATACGCTTTTGAGTCGCCTGGTTTAAAAAATGATCTTCCTTACTTATTTTTATTTTATTGAAATATCTACTGCCATGACAACACGCACGTATACTCGTAAATAATTCAAAATGTTCCATACTCATTTCAAATATATCACTATATTTTTCAAACGCTGTTTATTTCTATCTCCTCCATAATTATATTGACTAATAATAATTAATTAATAATTTTTGTTACCTTTTAAATTTAAAAATATCTGCCCCTATTGCCTACTATTTAAATACTACAAAATCTATTTAAATAGTAGATGAGGGGCAGAGCGAATTTTGTGTAACGACACTGGTCACTCTCCCCAGTTTCCGTCCAATTTTCGAGACATTATGTGTTGAATGACGGAACTCAACGCTGCTCTTTATCTCGGATAGAGAAATTCAAATATACTCTCCCATAAATAAGAGTGTGTGAGAGTGTGTGTGAGTGAAAATTATATAATTTTCTTTGTCTGTACCAGAGTGTAGTAGACACTCTGGTACAGACACAGAAATCTATATAATTACAAATAAATTACATGGTGAGTAAATGACATTGTTTCGAACAATACTCATTAAGGAAAGGATCGTATCCTATACGTACATATAGATAAAAAGGAATTTAATAAAGTTGGTTAATTCTGGTACTCCAAAGTTAAAAAGAGACGATGGGAAGACAATAAAGACTTTGAGAGGTAAAGATACAGATTGGCGTTCATTGATGTAAAACAATTTAGTTTTAAGAATATAAGTAAGTATTAAGTAAAATATCAGCAGGTAATAGTGGAATAACTGAGCTACTATAATATAAGTTTTTAAAACAATGTTATATTACCTTAATTCTAAAATCTCATTTCATATAACGTGAGCAACGGCGGTTAACAATGGATTAAATATTAAAAGAGCCGCGAGAGAAACTCGTTTCTACGGGTTTTTAAAAAAGGTTAAATTGTCTCTAATATGAATACGGTGTATTGTTTCTAGCAATGAAAAGAATAGTCTCGTTACGTTTGCTAAGCATATAATAGCTTGCAGACGTAAATCTCGTACAAAATTCATAGAGAAAATAATAATAACATTAACAAGTAATAAAATTACAAAAACTAAAAAACCGCCGACAGCTTCGTTTAGTCGTAAATAGGCTTTTTTTAGCTTTACGCTGTAATATGTAGCATATGCCTTTAGCCCCCAAATTTAAAACATTATTGAGTAGTCTGCAGTCTTTTCTACTAGGTAAGATCTGATCAAAAATTTGGAGTCGTCTCTTAGTGCTGCTCTAAATGCCGTTTTCATCTTTCTTTACACTTCTAATTTCTAACTAGGCATAGCCTGCGCGCGTTGCTACGCCATCAATTAAAAACTCATTGGAATGAGAGTGGCGCCATCTGTCGAAAACTGGTCGTGCCCATTCAGAAACCTTCGTGGGTTTATGCACAACATCTTTGCTAAAGATCATAAATAAATAAATAAATCAGCTTCACACGCTGTATCCCGCCCACTGCAGGGTAGGCAGAGGGAACCTAATGTTAAGACACTCAGTTTTACTTTTTAAGTATCCCTCTATCCATTTTAATCAAAAATACTAAATGTACAAACAAAAATATTTTTACTGATTTATTATATGTATAGACATAAAAGCAGTTTCGGTATGTCACAGAAATCTTTAATATTGGTAATTAGTCCCTATTACACGACGTCTTTGGGCGATAATGTCCGATATGATGTATGTATTTTTTATACAAAGACAAAACAAAACGAAATATGTGAAAATAAATTAATAATTATTTCTTCTTTTTGTCAACTCCATGCTGTACCCGCATAGAACAAGTTTGTAAAAAAACTAGTATCAAAACACTTCTCCATCTTCTGCCCAAATTCGAGACTTCGCGTCTTGAGTCGTCGTACTTAAAGCCTTATATATAGGGCGGGAAAAAGAAAATAATTGCCCAGAGTTGGCATCAAACGGCCACGACTAGTCTCGAATTTAAAATATATTAATATGAAAGTATGTAAGGATTGATATTTTTCTCACTTTCACGCATAAACTACTGAATAGATTTAGATTAAACTTTACAATAATATATATAGTTTATACATCAGAATAACACATAGGCTACAATTGAAGTAAAAAATTAAAAAAAATGCTATAAAATTGCAATAACTTTAAGCGGACGAAGCCGCGTATGGATCCATAAATAGTAGAACAATAAAGAAAATATCTCCTTATCTACTATTAATAAGTACAGGTATAAAAGAAATAAAAACTGTTCTATGTAACAATATATGTATACATACATAATACGTAGTATATCTCACGTCAAAGAAGTAATTGTGCGCCTCGATCTGTTCTAAGCTCCAAACGAGCTAAAGGTCACGCTTGTTAGTTGAATCGGGTTAATGTTTGAAGTTTGCCTTCAATATTTGGGCGGGCGAGATTTTTTATTTATATAAAAAACGGTCCTTTTTACAGCTTTTCTATGTTGATTATATTTCAGTTTAAACTATACGAACGCTCTTGACGTAACTATATAAGACAATTAAATGTATTTTTAATAAAAAACAAGTCATATATATACAAATTATTCTTGTATTCAAATATATATAAATTAAATCAAAATCAGCTGTATCCTGCACACAGCAGGTTCACAGGGTAGCAGGCAGAGGGAACCTAGTGTTAAGACACTCCGTTCCCCACTTTTCAAAAAGTTCAAAGTCTTTTATAGGGTTTCGTACTTTTTAAGGAACCCTTATAAAAATTATCTGTTGTCCCTGTTTCTGTCTGTTTGTTTACATGTATGTCTATCTGTCTGTCTGTCTGTCTGTCTGTATGTATGTCTATCTACCTGTCTGTTTGTCAAGTCCCTTAATCTCACAAATGCTTGAAGATATCGAGTTGAAATTCAAACCATATACTTAAATCTACGACTCCATAATTTACAGGTAAAAAACATATTTCCATATTTCCTTAAAAGTTTATATCGCAAAAAAAATCGTATTTCGGCATTACCAAGGTAATCAAAATACACTTCCGGTTGACCTACAATTATGAAATTTGGCAAGTAGCATTTACTAATACAGGAAAAATCTTAAAATTATACATTTGTTATTAAATCCTAAAAAAGTAATAACCCTTAAATACCAAAAAACGCGTATTTCGACACTATAAAGGGAATTAAAATTCATATTTATTCAATGCGTACTTCCGGTTGACCTAGAATTATGAAATTTGACAGCTAACATCTACAGGTAGTTCTAGTTTAGAAAAAAATCTTAAAGCTATACAAATAAAAATAAATATATCAAAGATACTGAAAGTACATATAACTTTAAAATATAATGAAAAGTACCAGATATAAGTTACTTATAAATTATTATCCACTTCAAATTTTAATAACATTTAAATACAACATTCATTTTTCAGGATCCAAGAAGAACAACACAAGTAGAATAGTATCAATACTCGGTCTTTTCGAATTATCCATGGGTGATCATCCACGAGCAGATGGGCTATCAGAACTAGCTGCAGCCAAGTTGGCGGTGGATCATGTCAATCAAAAGACTTTGTTACCAGGATATAAATTACATCTTATTACGAATGATACCAAGGTTTGTCCGGAAATTCTATTATATTCTATTTTTTACACCTTAAGACATGTACCTGAAAATATAGGTAGAAAAAGAAGAGAATGGCTAATATCGCTTTATTCTTTTCTTATCAAGGCTGTCCAGGCGCAGTGGCACGTCGCGACGTGACGACGCGTCGTCTAACCATAAACGAGGTTGTGGGCTTAATTCCCACTCGGGGGATTGAATTATTTTCATTTCTGTGAAGAGTGAGGAATATAGTATTTTAATACTAGCATTTTAAAAGGCACAGCTACGCCTTATGTTTCATATAATAATGCCCCAATTTGTCCGAATAGCATTTGAAAAGAAAACCAACTTTTAACAGGAGTGGTAACTCTAATACATTATATCAAATAGCTTTGTAACTTTTGCAAACAGTGTGATCCAGGAGTGGGTGTAGACAGGTTCTTCCACGCTCTATACACAGAAACAGAGTCTCGCCTAGTGATGCTCCTCGGCACCGCGTGTTCTGAAGTCACTGAGAGTATCGCCAAGATTGTACCTTATTGGAATATTGTACAAGTATGTATACAAGGAATTTGGGTAGGTAATAGGTATACAACGGATTTGGCTTTGAATTTGAAATTCTTGCTTTCAAACACTAAATTCAGTCATTTAATTTTAAGTTAATTATTTAACACGTCAAATTATTTTTTAGTATCACTTTTTTATCAAATATCAAATTTTGAAACGTTTTCATAATAAACTCACGATATTTATTTAGAAAAAGTATAAAAATTTTAACGTATCGGGATGTGAACCAGCGCCTCTTGGAAACCGTCGAAGCGCTCTGACTGTTAAGCCATACGGTCTCATCAAGCTACGTAGAAATTCTTATATGCTACACCCATTACCCCTTTAGGAATTTTCGGCAAGTTAAGAATCTTAAAAATGTTTATTATTTCTATGAGTATATCTCTGCTACAAAAACACATTTTTATGAAATGGCTCGCTTCACATCTCGCTATAACGGTTAGAGGTCACTAAAATTTCACGCTATACAAAAGAAAGCTGAGTACCTGCAGTCTTAAGCGGTTTCGCATTTAAACCGCATTTCTAAACACTTCTCTTCTAAGGAACTGACCTGATTATACGCATTTAGAGCTGGAATTAGAAATGGTTTTTACAAACTACGAACTTAGTAATACTACAGATTTTTAAGAAGGATTATGCTTTTGCCGGCATAGCAATGTAGAAACAGCAAACATGAAACTTGATTTTAGGACACTCCGTTCCTGACTCTTCACTCAATTCTTCGAGATATTGTGTGTTGGCGAAAATCAACGCCGCGCTTTATCTACCAGATTAAGAAAATGGAAATAAGTAAATCAGTCAACGTACCTCAGTAGGATCGATCGATCGCCACATTCGTTTCGAAAAACAGACGCTGTCTCTTTGGGACAAGGCGGGTTTTAGGTCAAAATTAAATGGAATTAATAATTCAATTAAGGTTCCTATTATACAAAAGGTTATATCTCGAAAACTTACGAAAGTCACCTTTTTATTTAGAAATTGGTCTGTATATCTTGTACAAGTTAAAATATGATATAAATGAATTGTGAATTATTGAAACCGTAAAATAGCAAACATAAAATTTATATATACTCGTACGGCGGAACTAAACGCTGTTACTACTTAGGTCTGGTTCCTACTTAGATAGGCACAGCGTGGAGTTTCGCCACTCAACATGCAATATCTTGAAATCTCCTAAGTCTCTTGACATTAGGTTCTCTCTGCCTACCCATATAATGTACCCCGGGAATAAAATCGTGAATCTACTAGTCAATACATCAATGCAAACTATATCAACCACGGCGCTCCAATGACCTCAAAATCAATTAACTTTCAAGCTTTATATATTTTATTTATTGAATTCTTATCTTGAAGGCTAAATTAATCTCACTAAAAGTAAAGTTTTGGTTAATCAAGAAGCTTGTATAACGATGAAATTTAGATAACTTTGAAAATTTATAATTTATTTACAAGCTTAGTACATTTAATATGGAGAGTATCAAAATAATATTTTTTTAAGTATTTTTTTTTTATGTATGTAAGTATGTAGACAGCAAATTATAGGCTTAGGTATAAAGATATGTACACCACTAACGAGACAAAAGAGAATAAACAAAAGGGGACAAAAGGGAGTAGTTAGTAAAGACTAGTTAAATATAAACCAATAGCTAATTTAATACCAGATAAAAAAATAAAACCCTTAACTAAAACGGTTATCAAATCATCACGCTTCGAATACTATGATTGCTTTCAATTTAATGACAAGATGTAGGAGAATATATATTTAGATAACCGATTTTAAAAATGTAGAGAGTTAATATTTCTAATGTCTGAGGGCGTCTTCTTATAAGGAGAGTTATAATATTTAGGAAAAGGAGAATAGAAAATATATAAAATTAATTAGAGAAGAAATTTACGAAAGATACTGTAACTCTGACGAAATTCACACAAGTTATTATGATATAAAGTCTCTTAACAATTATGTACAAATATTAAACACTTATAAATCTGTTATTTTTCTATAGAAACCTATAATTAACAATAATTAATAATAAATTTACAATACGAAAGTTAATATAATTATTATCTTAAAATACAATTAGCTGGGTAAACTATATTAAAACTATATAATTACAATACAAATTCGATAATTACTATACAAAACTAAAAGGTGATACTTATATCTATCTATAATTCTATTTATGTTATTATTTATTAAAAATATTACTAATTTAGGAAATATTAAATAATACTTAAAACTATTACAATTGTGTGACGTCACGAGTCACGACACACAACTAAGAACTTGCAACGACATGTCGTACCAAGTCCGCGAACGCGCGAATATCGCGACGTCGCGAACAAAAAGTTTGTATTAAATCAAATAGAAGCGCTTTATAGGCATATCTGTTAGAAATTATTTTATTTCACTTCAAAGGGAACAACATAACATTTCATTCTTTTTTCATAAAAGTTTTTCTTTGACATTCGTTAAAAGTTACAGATAGTTACGATGTTTAGTGATTTGAAAGAAATAAAGTTTTATTAATCGCCTCGAAGTATTTTCTGTAAGTGGATGTAACGGGACAAAGGGATCTTATTTTGGGTGGGTTATTTTTTTATCTTGTCATTATATGAGTAAGTAAATAAATTAAAAAATTAAATTAGCTTCACGCTATATCCCGCACACAGCAGGGTAGGCAGAGGGAACCTAGTGTTAAGACATTCCGTTCCCCACATTCTGCCGAATTCTGGAGGCATTGCGTGTTGAGTGGCAGAACTCAACGCCGCACTTAACCTCGACACCAGAGCGAAGAAATGGAAATATAAATTTAAGTAAATATTTCATCTCCTCGAGTGGGGATCGAACCCACAACCAGTCGGTTTTGCAGTCACACCTCGTGCCGCTGCGCCACGACCGGCCTCTGATGAGATGATGGGTAAGTAAATGATACGTTTTAAGATACTTAGCGAGTAGAACCGTAATAATTTCGACTTCAATCTTGAATCAGAAAGTTATATGGTAAGGTAAGGTGAGCATTAGTGCACCACCCAATGGAAAAGGTTTATATGGTAGATAGTTAAGAATATATCTCAAGATTCACACAGAATATTAATATTCTCTATAGTATTTATTATTCTTAGTATATTTGTGGAGAAAATATTCCAAACTATTGATATCGAAAAATTTAAAAGGCCATATAATATTTTAGTATACCATGACATAACCCTTACCAAAATAGACAACCATTCGTCTCAATTTGTCACCTTATTTACATAAAGAAATACACGATTTCAAAGGCTTACTATAGCTTTAGAATAAGATACCCTATTTATTCTCAAATTACTTGTGTATAAGGGCTTACAAGGGACTCTATTATTAAAGATCTTAAGTTCATTCGCCCGTAAGGAAGACGTCGTCTTATAGGCCAGAATGAATAAACGTTTGTAAATCGGGGACAGTATGTATTATTAAGAATTCTATAGTGTTGGAAAGTGTACGTACCCTACCCTAAGACTATGTGTAGTGAGCCTAAATTATTTTTTTGGCTGGAATAAATATTTCATTCTCTCTTATAAGGATATTTGTTTTATAACATTAATTTGGTGTATTTAACTCTTGTTTAGTGTATTTAAAAGTATTACTAGTACTGCTATTTGTGCTTTAGCTCAGTAATTAGTTATATAAGTATCAATAATTTCTCATCCCGTTCAGGTAGATAATGTATGGCGCTAGCACCGCCATTTAATACGCTGTGTCTCGAATTATTTTTTTTTCTCAAACTTTAAACTAGGTTGTCACTTATCCTTCTATTTGTGAGATAATGTGAAAATAATAGTAGATACAGGAATATATACCTACTTTTATTTTAAATCTAGTTTAGTCTGAATAGTATTTTATAAAAATTAAAAATTAAATTAGCTTCACGCTATATCCCGCACACAGCAGGGTAGGCAGAGGGAACCTAGTGTTAAGATACTCCGTTCCCCACTTTCTGCCGAATTCTGGAGGCATTGCGTGTTGAGTGGCAGAACTCAACGCCGTATATTACGTAGTATTTTATAAATTTCTCTTTTATCTTTGTTAGAAAACGAGTGTGTCGAGTTAGCTCGTGACCACGACAGGTGCGATGTGTCGAAGCGTCAAATGCAACAAAAGGTAGAATTTGCGAAAATTCCGCTTATTTTAGCATAGGTTACGTTGAAAAGTTATATAAGCCAGCTATTTTATAAATATTTCTTTCTATACTGGCATGTCAAAATAGCTCATGTTTGAAATTATATTTCTAAAACGTGAATTATTTACACAATGTGACGTATCTGAACCGTATTCAAACAATTTCAATTAATTATATCTGTATTCATTTCAAAATTTTGTCTGTAATTCGATTTTCACTTCAAAGAATATATCTCTAATGGAGGCCGCTATGGCTCAGGGTCACAAGCGTGCGAATTGTAAACGCGACAAGCGGGATCGAATCCCACTTGAGGAAATAAATTATAGAATATTTTCATTTCTTCTCTCTGGTAACGAGGCTAAGCGCTGCGTTGAGTTCCGCTACTCAACACAATGCCTCCAGAATTCATCAGAGTGTGGGGAACGGAACCAGTCTTAATGGGAACGAAGTGTCTTACGCCCAATATTAATAATCTATCACCCATATCTTCGATTGTTCCATGTATCAATCCAATCTAGAGATTGGATAGATATATGGAACAATCGAAGATTGACGTAGGAGATAGATTATTAATATTGGGCGTTAACAATAACTTCCCTCTCCCTACCCTACTATATGTGGGATACAGCGTGAAGCTGAAAAAAGAAGAATGTTATTACATTCAAACATAATATAAGGAAATTGCGCTAAAATAAGAGCATAACCTGTGACAATTTTTTTTTATTTTGTTCTGGTACAAAGAAAAACACTTTTAATCGCTCCCGTCGCCATCGCCTGTTATTGAGACACTAGACTACTTCTACATACCACCCTGCTATGTGGAAAAACGTGAAGTTAAAAGTACCTTTAAATAAGGTTCCGTACCTCCAAAAAAGACCTTCGACTGTAACTCTACGGGTTCCGTTTCATCACATTGTTGTCCGTCCGCCTGTCATGATTTCAAGCTAAATTAATATCAAATATTATTATAATATTATAAATTAATATCAAATATTATAGTTTAAGATTTCTTGAGGCACAGAAGAAATAAAGCTTCTAAACCAACGCAATCAAAAGATACGAGCATTTATGTTATTTTGTATGAAATACGCTTCGGAATAAAACCTAAAGAGTACATTCCATGGATCTGTAGTTATAAAATTTGGCACTAAGTGAGAACTTACAACACAAATAAAGAAAAATTCCGAAAAGTTTAAGTTTATATGTATTACATAGAAAAAAGTCATTACAAACTTACATTTTTATATCATTTCATATAAAATAAGTGCATATGCCTTATATCTTTTTTTTCACACTATATCCCGCACTCCTGTTTAAGACACTCAGTTTCCATGAAGACACAGAATATTCAATGTATATATTTATATATGCGTTTTATTAAATAAACTTCGGGTTTATTCAAAATATATGATATTTTTCTATATTTTTTTAAATTTAATTCAATCAAATTAAATAGGACTATAATTATTCACATTATAATAAACAAAACTGAACTTCGTATTCAACCAAAAGCAAACATAGCGTAATATATATTTATTCATATATGTACTTAATACACTCCTCACTATGTAACTAATTCTACTTTGGGGTACAAGGTCCTTTATTCTCTTTTTATAATAAGGCCTTTATGCTATTTTGTAATTTCCTCACTCAAATAACTCTTATATCTTATTCCTCTTACAATAAGCAATGCCTCAAGAATTCGGCGGAAAGTGGGGATCGGAGTGTTAATGAGAAACGGAGTATTTTAACACTAAGTTCCCAGATTCCCTCTGCCTGCTTCGTGCGGGATGCAGCTTAAAACTTAAAATAAGAATATTTCACTTTACTTTTACATTACTTATAAAAGTTCTTTCATCTTCAAGATTTTCATTTTAAACACATCACGTACACGAACGGTGATAAAACATCGTAACGAGTAACGAGATACGTCAAACGCACCCGCGCTAATAGTCACTTACAAAGACGATCTTGAAATTTATTTTTTAATAGCTTTCAAGACAACTGAAATACATTATACAGAGAGTGTTTTTGTCTGCACCACTTTACATGAAAGCACAGTTTTAATTATTTTATAAAAACCTAATACAATTAAAACAAAAGAGAAAAAAATCAGCCTTACGCTGTATCCCGCACACTGCAGAGTAGGCAGACGGAACCTAGTGTTAAGACACTCCATTCCCCCCTTTCTGCCGAATTATGGAGGCTTTGCGTGATGAATGGCTGAACTCAACCCCGCGCTTGACTCCAGAGCGAAGAAATGGAAATAAAAGTTTTAGCAAATATTTCATCTCCTTGAGTGGGGTTCGAACCCACAACTTTTGTGCCACTGCGCTACGACTGAGCTTAAAAGAGATCACATATAAAGAGATTTTGCCAAAAATTAAAAAGTGATTTTTTTTAAACAAAATAAATAATAAAATTATCATTGTAAAATAAAGCGCCATTTGTTAAGAATGACACACACCTATCAAAGAGACAACATTGCACGTGCCTCATACATGACATCGAGTCGTAGATAATGCTTATTATTGATAAATTTATCTTAAGTATATTTTGCTTGTAAATTGTAATCAAATAGTTAACTATTTTGTTAACTATCCTATTAACCTTTCAAATGTCGCTCTTATTTTCATAACTCTCTTCTTTTTTGTCTGACATCAAAAAAGAAGGTTATCAGTTCGATATATAACAATAACAATATGTGATATTTTTGGGCAGCGATATTTTTTGAATGTGATTATTATGTATTTAGATTCCCAAGGACGTGTGCTAAATTACGTATACGGGGTGGAAGAGGCAGCGCTCCTTTTACAGAAACAGCATATAGGGTAAAATATTACTAACCCATTCCTAAAGAAATTAATAACTCAACAGTTTAGACGTAGGATTTTTTTTCATCTCACGATGTTTGTCCATACCTGTATTTCGTGTGACGCAGTTACACAAAAAAGGCGAATTACGTAAACGTTTACTACTACAAAAATACTACTAAAGGTTAAACAACTATGAACTTTGCCGCCAATACCTACGACTTGATTTCGGAATGAGGCGTATGCGGCGGTTTGCCTTTGACAGATTTATGTGTGCGTCGTTCTTGACAAATGGCGTTTTATTTTAAAATGACAATTTTATTATTTATTTTGTTTGAAAAAATCTTCATTTTTTGGATTTTTTAAAATTATATTAGGCTTTTATAGAGTAGTTAAAACAATAATTCAACTTAAAGTGGTGCTGACACTTCCACCCTTTATACTTACGGGTATGTATGTTTGTATTTTCATATGGTATGTCAAAAACTTCTCGTAGACTAAAAGTTACATTGAGATGATTTTTTATATGGAAGTGAAATGAGATATATTACAACTGAGGAAAAAATTTAAGTTTCACCAAATTCGCTTCAGTAATTTTAAGGCCTACCTAAACCTAATTAATTGACAGTTACATATTTGAAGTCGGTATAATTTTTAAAAATTACTTATTTTGCAAGGTTTCCTTTGGATCAACATCACCGGCACTCAGCGACAGATCAGAATTTCCACTTTTCTGCAGAACCGTTGCTCCTGACTCTTCACATAACCCAGCTCGTATAGCTTTCATCAGGTATTTGATTAAATATAATATTATATTTACTTTTATTAAGATAAAAAAATATATAAATTGTCATACCTAAAATGATTGTACGAGTACGTTCGAATCTTCAGTTAGAGCCTGTTACTGAAACATATCTTGAACTTAGCTTTTTTGCTCCCTTAAATTTTGTAAAATTTAGAACATTTACAAAACCCTAATAGAGCTTGTAAAACAAATACTGTAATGAATTATTTATTCTAATATTTTCATGTCTTCGCTCTGGCATCAAGGCCAAACACCCGGCGTTGTGTTCCGTCACACATCATGCCATCAACGCCTTGAAACATTCGGCGAAATGTGGGTAACAGAATGTCTTAATACTAGGTTCAATCTGCCTACCGTATGCGGGATACAGCGTGAAGCTGATTTAAAATTGTTTTTATTTCCTCGCTTGTAGACATAGGGTGACATTGAGCTATTCGCTCGCAATGTCTCGAAAATTAGGCGGAAATTTTCGTCTACCCATACCGTATTCTATAAAAACAGTATTGTGTAGGATAATTTATTATTATTATATTTGTTATTTATTTTTAGCTTCACTCTATCCCGCACCTAACAGAGTAAACAGAGGCATCCTGGGAACCTAGTTTTAAGATTCCCATTATGAAATTTCTGTTACCCACTTTCCGACGAATTCTGAAATTCTGTCGGAGTGGCGGAACTCAACACGATGATCCCTGCGTCACGAATGACCTCAAACTAACTATAAAATCCAAACAAAAAAATCAAAGCAAAAAAATCCAAAGTATAAAATCCAAACCTAATTATACAAAAATGATAAAACATTAAGGCAATTTTAATTTCAACAAAATATCTATTGACGTAAATATAATTTAGTAAAATCCAGTTTTAAATGGAATTTTCCTTGAAATCCATAAGATATACACTTATCCACAATATTTAATTAACTTTAATGCAGAGCTAAATTATTCTAATAATATTTACTATTTTAATAATATAATGAATTTAGTAAAATCGTTAACAATGCTAAACTAAGTAAAAAAAACTAAAAGATACACGTTGTGCAGTAATTGTTTTTAAAATGTTAAGTATTATAAAACCTATAGTCAGAAAAAGTGAGGCGTAAGGTCACTCAACATGTGTTCATGTGGAAAACGAGTTTTAACACTTGGTCATACCTAACTCTAAACTCGTTTGTTTTTTTAAATATTAGTTTTTTTTTTGCTTCACGCTAGAGGCCAGGCGTGGCGCAGGGGCACAAAGTGTGACTGTTGTGTGGTTCGATCTCCACTCGAAGAAATGAAATATTTATTTACATTTATATTTTTAATTCTTCGCACTGGTGTCGAGACAAGGCGCGGCGTTGAGTTCCGCCACTTAACACGCAATGCCTCCAGATCTCGGCGGAAAATGGGGAACGGAGTGTCTTAACACTAGATTCCCTCTGCCTACTGTGTTGTGTGCGGGATATAGCGTGAAGCTGATTTTTATTTTAGCTTCGCTCTAACTTTAGCAGGGTAGCCAGAGAACACTAACCGCTTTGGCCACTCTCATCCACCTTTTTATGCTTGCCCAGGCATACAGACATTCGTCGGATGATCCTAAGTTTAAATTTACACCAGGCTAGGTTAGGTTAGCTGTACATTTTAATTTCAATTATTAAAAATTATTTTATCATATCTATATATCTATCTTTTTAGTATGAATTATGGTTCGACGAAGCTATGAAGCTTTTTATATACTGACCATTTGAAATATAAATAATATAATCTTTAACAAAAAAAACTGACTTAAACCGAATCCAATGATCAGTAAGCTATACCAGAACCTAAACAAACTCTTATCAAAGCACTCTTGAAGTGTATCCTTTCTAATAAAAAAGAATCATCAAAAACGGTTGGCGTGATATTGAGTTATTCGTACATTCGTCGCCGCATACTTAATGCAAATTTAAGAATTATGTGATTTTGTCATGGGTAACGTTATTAGAAATTATTTACAAATCAGAATATTGTAAATAAATTGAGGAATGTAGGGGAGCACTATGGGAGCATGTTTTTTTCCGCATGCGAAGGTTGGCCACAATCCGCCCAATTTTTCAAATATTGCGTGCTGAGTATTAAACTGAAAGCCCTGTAGTGTGACTCACCAAAAAAACTTCCCTGAAATTTCTACGGAAACTGGAAAAAAGGAATTTTGCGGACTGTAAAATTATGTCCACAAAAACGATGTTACAAGTTGCAACTCAGTATAAGTATGAAAATATAGAAAATTTTAATTTAACAGGCAATTCGGTTGGGACACAGTGACAGCATTTTCTCAAAATGAAGAAGTGTACTCATTAGCTGTCAACGAATTGGTAACGCAGTTGGAAGGTGCCAACATAACGTGTGCGGCTTCCATCACATTCGCCGAATCAGACTTCAAAGAACAATTGCAGCTACTCAAGGTATGAAAATTTCTTGTATTTTTTTTTGCAACTTCACGCTTTTCCAGCATAGGAATATAGACAGAGGAAAGATAGTGTTAAGACCCTCTGTTCCCCACGCGCCGCGCCGTGGAAGCTTCTTGTAATATTAACTCTACTAACATTTTTATGTACTGCACTTGACGACTCAAAACTTGTAATGGAATAAAGAATGTTTTATATACAATTTCAATTAAGTATCAAATAAGCAGCCAAAAATATTTAAGGTACAATAAAAAAATCACAATACTATTATACATATACCTAGAATTTCCTTTAAAATCCGAACTACTAAAACAATCATATAACACCAAGTTAAAACAAGTTATGTTGATTGAATTTCCGACCAACCACTTTAAAAGTGATACTTGCAATCGCAAACTACGTTCTTCTCTCTCAATTTATCGCTTGAAATAGATTTATCTATTCGTTCATCTATAAATTGTACTCGTAAGTCAATTTGTGAGATCTGAAACACGAATTGTATAAATTAATTATTTACATCATTATATTACAGCAACATTTTATTTAGTATAAATTAGTTACAGCTTCACGCTTTTTCCCGCATAGCAGCGAAGGCAAAGTGTAACTTAGTGTAAAAACATGCTGTTCCCCACTTCCTGCAAAATTTTTGAACACAGCTTGTTGAGTGGCCAAACTCGTACGCCGAGCTTCGTCTACGATTGCGGCAAAATACATTTCAAAAATAAATTAATGCAATAACACCCCTGACCATTCAGGGGAATGATTACAATTAAATGTAATCATTCCACAGACCATTCAGGGTATTTAATATTCATTTAATATATGTACTTAACGTGATGATTTTATTTACGCAACAATTGTCAAAAAGTCTTATTTCCATAAATTAGACTTATTTAATTTGACGATTGTAAGTCTAAATTGCATAAATTATACGAACGAACGAACGTATGGTCTAGTGGTCACAACACTTGGACGATTTCTAAGAGGCGCGAGTGCAAATCCCGCTACGTTAAAATTTCTTAGGTTTTCAAAATAAATATTTTTCTTTCCTAAGTGTAGAAGAGCTACAAGATACTTACAATCGTCGCGTTTACAGTTATACCTTGTCCTACGGCGCCACGACGCGAAACAGAATATATATAGCGACTAGTTTTAGCACAGAAAAAATCAACTTTCTTAACCAACGCAATCAAAAGATACGAGCATTTACTCGTATGCATCGATTTTGCTTTTGTATGAAATTTTCTGCATAATTAAAACCAATGGGGTACTTCCCGTGGACATAAATTTATGAAATGTGGCACGAAGTGAGAACTTACAATACAATTAAAGAAAAAATCCAAAAAATAAAAAAATATTTGGTTCTCTTTGCGTATTCTGCTTTATAGAAGATATAGCTTGAATCTGAGAATTAAATCATTTCCTTATATGGTAATTAAGTTGAATACCATTGCGTGTACAGACCGCAAAACGACTAACAGCTGATCTATAGTGGATTGGTGGCATAGAAAACAATATATTTAAATTTATATTAGGTACTTGAATGTACAATAATTACACAATTAGTTCAATTTAGCTAATTATGCCACGGCTCTATTTCTCCCTCTCGACCTACATATTGAAATGGCTTAACTCTAATACAAAGGCGACTAAGTCCGAATACCTACTAAACAAATTAGGTGTATATATTTTTTAATTTTGCACATTATATATTTTTTATCATAAAATCTACGATCCTTCGAATATCAATCAATCTTTGTTAGTTATCAAATAAATAAAAAAAATTATGAGGCTTAGTCTTTAGCTAGCTTTTGTTAATATATAATTGTAGTTTCATTAATTCGAGAATGAGGTTTTATTGATTGAAAACATCTTTAAATTTAAATATTACCGTTTAAATAATACAAATTTCAAGATTGTTGGTCAACGGGCGGTATAACTAATAAAAATTAACAAACTTACGTTTGCACATATGCACTCATTTTGTATGATAATTTTTTTTTCAGCTTCACGCTATATGTATCCCGCACACAGCTGGGTAGGCAGAGGGAACCCAGTGTTAAGACACTCCGTTCCCCACTTTCTGCCGAATTCTGGCTTTGCGTGTTGAGTGGCAGAATTGAACGCCGCGCTTAACCTCGTCACCAGAGCGAAGAAATGGAAATATAAATTTTAGTAAATATTTCATCTCCTCGAGTGGGGATCGAACCACAACCAGTCGGTTTTACAGTCACACCTCGTGCCGCTGCGCCACGACTGGCCTCTTGTCTTTGTATGAAATGAACTATAAATACAATTTTATGATTATTTATTTCTATAAAATAAAGTTATAAAATAAAATTTAATAAATTTAGATCCACGTGAAGTACCCCGTAGGTTTAAATAAGGCGGCAAAGTAGTAGTAGTCTGAACAGACGGACAAACGGACAACAAAGTGATCTTATAAGGGTGTTGTTTTTATCTTATGAGCGACAGTATTCTAAAAATTAAAAGAATTGCGTGTGAATAAAAAAGGAAGGAATAAGACAGTTAATGGCGACACGACGCGACGTTGTAGTGGAATTTTTGCTTTAATTAAATTTCAATTAATATTACTGCTTATTTAAAAATAAACGAATATGTTTTTCTAAAGCGCTGTTTGGCTTACTACCATGATTGGGGGAATGTTGAGGATTGAAGAAGAAAAATATGCTTAAACGTAAAATTGAGCTATATTCGACATTTGACAAATACACGTACATTTGACACTGGTCAAAATTCGTTATTTATTAGAGTAACGGTAACAAGAATGATTTGGTGCTATTATTTCTCTTATTAAAATGAATAAAAATGCTACAAATCTTGAGAGGTTCGTAGCGTTTTTCTTCCTTTCTCAAGAAAAAGAGTGAATAGTGAAGGATTCAAGGAATATTACAACAATCAGACTTCAGAATCAGTTATTTAAATAAATTATTATATTTTCCTAAAGTGTGGCTAAGTTTAAATTTATCTCAATGGCATATTAATATAAGCCGAAGCATATTAATTCATAATATTTTAAATACTAACTAAAATCCGAGCAAAAACAAGAGATAAAACGTTTTAATGACTTTATTTTAATCCGTAAAGGGCTTACAGTGAAGTATAGTTCGTGAGGCTTAAGTTGAACCTTGGATTTGTGTGTATAAAAGTAGAGCCATAATAAACTTTCAATAATAAAGTTATCAAAAAGCAATATAAACCGTGACGTTACACCTACACTATATAAGAACGGTTTGTACTCTTAGAGTTCGATTCAAAAAATAGAGAAAATGATGTAAAATTCTAAGATTCTCGCTTTTCATTAAGACTTTTTTTATGCAGCTTCATGCGTCACTTCGTTTCTCCACTTTTCGCTCAAATTTTGAGACATTGCGTGTTGAGTAGCGAAATTCAACGCCAAGCTTTGTCAATAATTTTAATATAGTTATTCCCTTGAGTAGGGTTCGAATCCACAATTATCGCGCTTACAATCAGACGCTGTCTCATTGCACCAAGGCGGTCTTTAGAACTAAATGTGATACACATAAATAAGCAGGGCAATACGTCTTGTCAAAGTAATTGTCTACCACTTACTTAAAAGTTTCTGGAAAAGGTCCGACTAGAATAAATACTGGTCCTTTATCTTAATACTTTTATACATTTACACTGTTAATACTTTAGAGTTTAAAGCGTATATGGAAGCAATCGAAATTTCAGATAAAAAAGGTTTTTTCTTTAGAAGAAATGTTTTTCTTGTACACACGCTCTTCTTTATCGTAAACAAAAAACTGTATACGATAAAGAAAAAGTAATAAGAATTTGTGGTAGAACTCAATTGTTTATATAATTATATAACAAGCAAATGGAATTTATGGTACAGTATGTTTTTAAGAAAATGGAAAATTAAGAACCGGTGCTAAGTTGATTACAAGGCACACAATATTTTGAATTTCTATACTTTGCATTACGCTGGAAAAAAAATACCTAGCCTAACATTAAAAATGGCAGAATGATACAGAATACACGAACATAAACTATTAACGCTATATACTTACACTATAGTATTATACATTTTTTTTCCAGAAACTGGATACCAGGATCATTATTGGAAGTTTTTCCCAAGAAATGTTACCAAAGATTTTTTGCGAGGTGAGTCCGTTCTCGATACACACACATTCAAGATTTTATATTCAGATATATTTCAGAGAACTTAAGCAAAATAGCATAACCCTAATTTTGGTTTTATATAAGACTTCTGCTCAATATAGAAAATAAAAAATATGTTTTTAGATATATTGTAATTTATAAAGTTCAAATTTCCCTTAAGAACGAAGACTATTATTGAAAATATACGTAGTACTTAATTCTTCGTTCCACCAGATAGTTTTGATCTTATAAATATAATGTATATTATATAGTCAAAAAATACTTTATTTTACTGTACAACGTCTGCCTACTGACGTAGCGATTCCAAATTTGATTGCTACGCGGAGGAGTAAATTATTTTTATTTTTTCGCTCTGGTAATAAAACAAAGCGGAACTCAACACGCAATAATATGGAACGTTTTCAAAACTAAGTTCCCTCTGCCTACCTTGATATAAAAATGTATA
The DNA here is from genome assembly GCA_013421005.1 of Heliconius erato x Heliconius himera. Classification (NCBI taxonomy): domain Eukaryota; kingdom Metazoa; phylum Arthropoda; class Insecta; order Lepidoptera; family Nymphalidae; genus Heliconius; species Heliconius erato x Heliconius himera. The sequence continues at coordinate 32,197 of JAATLQ010021646.1, forward strand.
CTTTACGATTCTTAAAATAATATTACTTACACACGTGTGACATGCCGCTACATACTAAAACGTGACTTGGCTTACTGTTACTTTAGCCTCTCAATTGTACAGTGTAATAGAGACGAATGCTTATTTACTTTAGTTGTGGGCGTTATTGCCTGAGTACGAAAAAAATGTTGGGTTTATTATTCTTGTATATATTTTTTTAGCTTCACGATGTATACCGCATATAGCAGAGTAAGCGGAAGGAACATAATGTTAAAACACTTTGTTCACCACTTTCTGCCGTATTCTTGAAGCATTGCGTGTTAAGTGGCGAAAAAATATTTTTCTAATTCGAAATATATTCATATTATGATGAAAAACTGAAAAATCAATCATTATTTTATTATTAAATTTCATTTGTCGAAACACAGGCCTACCGTCTAGGAATGTTTGGAGCAGAATATGCGTGGCTGGTGGCAGGCACTCCGCCCCGAATACGTGGAGCCTCGCCCTGCGGAAGATCACATTTAGCTAGGGCTTTGGAAGGATTAGTGTCTGTCACTGCGCATCGAGGCATTGTTGGTGATGTCGTCTCTTATTCTGGATTGGTAAGTATGTTATTAAGTTTTAGTTTGTTAGTTTAAAAAGCAGTCGTACCGCAGAGACATAAGTAGACACGATAGGATGTAGGTACAATTCTTACTGAAGAAAATGAAATATTTATTTTTTTCACTTCAAATAAAACAATATTAAACAATGCTAAGCCTCGTTACCAGAGCCATGTAACGAGCGAAGTAACTTTGTTAATGCCATAGCCATGCATTCACAGAGTTTTACTTTAAACGAGACGGTTGAGGTTCAATCGGGAGGTTCACTTGAGAGAATAAATCATTCCCGTTTCCTTACCTCTGGTAATAAGACAAACCGCGGAGTTTCCGATGCGTTTCAAATTCTCATTCTTGGGCTGAAGATTGTCTGCCTACACTGTTATATTATATGCGGGATATATGAGGGATTCTGTCTACTTAATCTTTCTTGACAACGTTTGCATAGAAATATGGACTTTTCTCCTCATAGGGTAAGAGAGAATCATTTCGTGGTCTCTTCCATCCGACATTTTGAGTTACTGCGTTCTGATCGCTGGAACACAACGCTGAGCTTTTTCTACCAGGGCAGAAAAATTAAAAAAAAACTATAATCATCATTCTCCCGACTTAGAATAGAATCAACAAGCATTCAACAGACCACCGCAGCGTAACTAGTTAGTAGCCACCCGCAATTTTTTTTTCGTGATAATACATAAAACGCGTTGTCTGTCAGTCACTCAGTGACGGAAGAGTTTTATATAATTTTATATAAGCAGGTATATTTATTTGTGTAATGTTATATTTTGTATTTTTTTTATTTGTATCTTTGATAAATTAACCTAAAGAGCACCGAGTAGTTTTTAAGCTGCACGTTGCATCCCGCACATAGCAGGGTAGGCAGAGGGAACAAAAAGCTTATTTACAACTTATCTTATATTAAATTTATTCCAACAGACAAACGAAATGTTCTACCAGGAAATGCAAGGTGCTGGGGTTCCGCTATCACCATTCGCCCCTCATACATACGACGCAGTGTGGGCAATAGCTCTAGCTTTAAGCAAAGCTGAACAGTTGTGGCAGAATTTAGAAGCGGATTCAAATAAATTTGGATTGGGTCATTTCGACTATAACAGGAAGGATATGGCTGAGGAGTTCTTGAGTCAACTGGCAAATTTGAGCTTCCTTGGTGTTTCGGTAAGTTTCATCCAAAATAATTATACGTGAAATTAAAAAATCTCATATATTTAACCATCACCAGAGATAGCCTATAAATCACTTCTTAGTCTTATTTTAGAATATTTAGAAACATTACGAGTTTTATAACCAAAATAGTCGTTGAACTTTCTTAAGAAAGATTTCAACCTATAATCATGGCTCAAGCTTGCTGTATAGTATAGTATACATATTACAAATATTATAAAGTTTGTTAATTATAAAGTATAATAAATAATTTATTCCTCCGCTTAATAAGAGAAGGTGTGACGTTAGTAGTAATATTTCCTTGGACAAAAATTTGTGAGTTACCTTTTTATTCGCCCTTTTGATAATTTAACCTAAAGAGTACCGAATATTTTTTTACGTTTTTTAATAAATATTTCTCTATCTTACCTAAGTGTGGAATAAACTTTTAAAAATGTTAAAAATATTTAAAAAATAGTATTATCCCTTGCCAAACGATAATTCTATTTTATTTATTTCATGGATCTTTGGCTAGCGGAAATTTATAAAAATCTCCCTACAGAGTTGCTAACAACATAAATAATTTGTAACAAGTGTATAAGAATTTCGACGTAGCTTGATGAGAACGTATAGCTTAGTTGGTCAGAGCGGCTTGGACGGTATTCAGAGAGGTGCAGGTTCAAATCCCGCTACGTTCAAATTTTTATACGTTTTCTTAATAAATATTTTTCTATCCTAAATGTGGAATAACACTTTAAAAATGTTAAAAATATTTAAAAAAATAGTATTCTCCCTTGCCAAACGATAATTCAAAGTTGATACCAAAAAACCGGGCAAGTGCAAGCCAGATTCGCGTACAAAGAGTTCTATACCATTATCTGTAAAATAGCAAAAAAAAAAAAACATTTTTATTGTATTCCCATACGGCATGTATGGGAATACAATAAAAATGTTTTTTTTTTGCTATGGTGGCCCTTAAATATTTTTTGTTATAACATTATCTCTGAAAATTTCAATTGTCTACCATGAGATTACAGCCTAGTGACAGACGGACAGACAGATGAATGAACAATAAAAACGTGACATTATTTTTACTCTTTAGATACGCAACCCTAAAAAGCCTTACTTCTAAATAATAAGTAGACATACAACTAGTCCGTAACATTATATGAAAATATAAACACACTAAGGAATACCCGTACTGTTATATTCACGTCATAGGTTTATAGGCTATATTTAAGAAGTTTTTACTCAAGCTAACCTATTCTACTCACTTAGATATTCTCTGGAGGTAATCTGTCTACTTCGTTTGTATTGACTTTGGCAAGGTTTTGTTTGAAAGTAACTTTTCTTGATAATTTTACTTGTGAGCTTTCGAGGGTCATACAAACAAGGTTACTAAAGTAAAATAGTAAATATTATAACAATATTATAAAAAAGTAAGAGCATTTTTAGTTTTTGTTATTTTTACACATTATAATATGCTTGTGCCCACGAACTATTGAGCGTCGAGTAAAAAAACCGTTTCACAAATATAAACTTATAATAATATCTGATAAATTAATATTAATAATATCTAATTTAGTAACTTTAAAGTTCATGTCTAAAAATAGTAATTAAAGTTTTTGTAGAAATTTAATAAAAAAATATGTTAAAATTTTACAAAAATACAAATTTACATGCAAAGTTACATGCAAATTAAGATTTTTATGGAATGTCCAGGAAGTGAGCCCAAAATTTAAGTTAAAGGCTATTTTGTTTTGTGATGTATGGTAGCAGTGGGCGCGGGAAGAGGGGGGGTGAGGAAGGGTGATACGATACAAATATACAAAATAAAAAATCTGTGCAAAGCTTAAGTCCAGCCCCCTAAACAGAATATATCGTTCATGTTAGTAGCCGTGCTTTTTTTTCATTTGTGTCATCCGAAATTGCCATTACGGCGTTGAGTTCTGCCAGTCAAAAGGTGAAAATAAACTAAAAATGTATATAAATAAACAAATATATATAAGTCCTATAGCAATAACTCTCTTACTAGCTTCATAACTTCATTCTTCACAAAAATACTTACTTTCTGGACATCCCATAAATATGGCTGTCAAATTATTTAGGCATAATAGAGCTTGAAACCTAAGAAAAAAGGAAAATTCTCAATTTTGTTGTACTGGAGGATAATAATTCACTCAAACTAATGGCGTATATATTTCAGGGTCCAGTTTCATTTAATGGAGCGGACAGGATAGGCATGTCCGCCTTCTATCAAATACAAGGTACGTTACGGTACGTAAGGTATAATTAATCTAACTCTTCATTGGATTTTTATTTATGTTCTAACACTGTGTACATGTATCAAAAACATAGTCATTAAATTTCTGGCTACACATAGACATTTAAGACAAGGACAAAAAAATTATTGATAATTCACCTTGACCTATCGCACTGCTGTCTCCAAAATTAGGTTGAAAGTGGGAAAAGGAGTGTCTTAATTTAACATTGTACATTAATGTTCCATAAGTACACTCTGGCGGAACTCAACGTCGCTATTTGTCTTCTTACCAAAGCGAGAAAATGAAAATAATTTTTATTACCTCAGACTTTCAATTTGACACCTAAGTTTACTTTCAGGAGGCCGTCCAAAAACTGTAGGTCTGTACTCTCACGGCAAGCAAATGAACTGCCCTGAATGTGCCAAACCTCAATGGGCGGGTGGTATACCAGCGGCGAGGCGGGTGCTAGTACTTCGTGTTGACTCAGTGTGGGCGCCCGCCAGGCTGGCTGTGGCAGCACTATCTGGAGCAGGCGTGGCGTTAGCTTTAGCTTTTTTGGCTTTTAATTTGCATTATAGTAAACGGAGGTAAGAAAAACGACAAAGAAAATTATTTATAAACGTATAAAAACATAAAGGAACACGGACCCGCTTTTTTTGTAAGCCAGGAGTTTTTATTTATTTATGTCTCTAATAATTGTTTATTCTTTATCATAGTCATTATGTTTAACATTTAAAAATTTTGAAATATGAAAACATATGGTTTAGAATTTTTACCGATCCTGATATTGTAAAGCACAGCGTTAGGAATCTATATTTACAATGCAATGTCCCTTAAATACCGAAGACCTAGCTCAGCGGTGTGCCATAAACGGAAGCCTGAGTCGAGCAGAGTACGAAAAACGGCTTATAATGATGATGATGATACCCAAGGCAGATGGAACGTATAAAATGGAATGAGATTCCAACATACTCAGAATTTATTTTATCTTCTACTAAAATAAAAAATAAATCTGTGCAAATGTAAATTAAAATTTATGATTTAAAAGTACTAAGAGAGACAGGAGGAGTATGGCAAGCAAGGAGTCCTCCTTGCCTCCTCCTCCTCAGAGACCACAGTATCAAAGATATTGGAGGAAGATCACGTAGAGAGCATGAAGTACCCCCTGAAGCGCATGTATACAGAAGAGAGAGAGATTGATGACAGTGGATATGCGAAAGAGGTGTGACTGACTGAATCGTTTAGCGCATCGTTCCGGCTACAACATAATTTTAAAAAAGGAATAAAAGTATTCAAAATCATTAACTTTATTATGAAGGAAAAGATTACAAGTTAAAAATATTTTCCATTCTCTCTTTGCCACTCTGAAAATTTCTCCACTATTTCAGATTCATAAAACTCTCCTCACCTCGTCTAAACAACATGACTCTAATCGGTTGTGTGTTGGTGTACACCGCAGTTGCAATGTTAGGCGTCGACAATGCAGCTCTGCCATCCTATATACCCTTTTCAGCTATGTGCACTGTAAGTATGGTGTATTTTATAAAATTAACATAATTTTGCTCATAGGTTGATTATAAAAACTTTAAGTTAAGTTTCACCGGAGTATATGTGAGATAGATGAAAAGCTGTGATGATAAAAAGGAGATATATATCGTGATACGTTGTTTACGTTGTCACATATCACGATAGATACTCCTTTTTATCATCACGGCTTTTCATTTACGCCACATTTACTCCTGTCGTGTGTCGGATATCTGTCGGTATCTAACGAAATGTTAAGATCGCGGGGTCGAATTACACTATGTAATTTATCTAGTCTGATTCAACAAAGTAGGTACGACGTTGGCTACTACTATTCGTGTAATTTCGTTAAATAAGCAAAATTATATTAAGCGAATAATTTTAAAATTATATTTTTTTCCTAAGACATTTGATTTTATGAGGTATTGACTGGATATTAAGAAGCTCTTGTTTTTGATAAAAATCACTGATAATAATGAAAATTATTTCAAAATTATCATGGTTAAATAGATTTAGTGAGAATATATTCCAAATAAAATAAATTATATCACTAATAATAATTCAAATCTAAACAAATAATATAATGCTACAGTATTTTATTTTGTACTAGGTAATATTTTTATACTGGCACCATTCTCAAGGCAACTCGGCTTTGTATTCTGCCACTTAATACATCATGCCCAAAAATTCGATAGAAAGTGGGGAACAGAGTGCCTTAACACTAGGTTCCCTCTGCGCACCCTGCCATATGCAGGATACAGCGTTAGGCTGGTAAAAAATGTTACAACTAATTTGATTAAATTTTAAAAACAATGATAAAATTATTTTTTGTTATATAGTAGTTGTAGCCCGCAATCTTGTTTACGTGGACTATAAAACAAATAAAAGTTTTTTACCTGTTTCCGCAGCACGTCCAGTACCCCTTACACTCTCCAAGGAACGTAAATCTCTGTGCGTTGTCTGTCAGTTACTCATTAACGAAAGAGCTATATAATTGAAAGAGATATATAAATATTTTTAACATTTTTAAAGTGTTATTCCACACTTAGGAAAGAAAAATACTTATTTAGAAAACGTATAAAAATTGGAACGCAGCGGGACTCGAACCCGCATGTCCTGGAAACCGACCACTGAGCTATACTGCCTGCCTGACCTTATCGGTTTCCAGGAGGCGCAGGTTCGAGTCCCGCTATGTTCAATTTTTTATACGTTTTCTAAATAAATATTAGAGACATAATGTACAAATCTATTTCTTCCACAAACTTCAAATCAAAAATGAAATATATTACTTACAGGGCAGAGTGTACATTCTATCTGCAGGCTTCTCTCTAGCTTTTGGATCGATGTTTGCGAAGACATACAGAGTTCATAGAATATTTATAAGGTTAGTAATCAAGAAATTGACCCAAAGTCTAATCTAATATAAGCTGACAAGTTTTGTGTAGCATAAGTTACTTTAATTATGTTACAGCGGATTTTCATATTATGTAAGTTATTTATTTAATAAATAGAAATCTAATTACATTATTAGGATTTACTACAAAAGACTATGACTTGACGTAACAGTTGTGAGTTCGATTCCCACTCGGAGGATTGAATTATTTTCATTTCCACACTCTGGTGGAAACAAAGTGCGAAATTGTCCAACCGCAATATGCCAAAATAGAGCGAAAGGTCGCTTGTTTCGTTCTTTATGAAATGAAATACAATTTTAATGAAATATGAAAGAGTGATCTGAAAGAATCCGTTGTGGATTCATCAATTAAGTTTAAAATGAAATATTAAATAAACTAACTATTTCTTCTAGGAATCCTGTGCAACAAGATTAATAGAGGAAATATAAACAAATAAAAACATACTATATGAATTTCAAATACTATACATTTTTTATTTCAGTAATCGTAGCGGTGTATGCAAAACGAAGCTCCTCCAAGACACGCCTCTCATATCTTTAGTTTGTGCACTTTTGGTCATCGACGGATTGATTGTATCTTTGTGGGCTATACTCGACCCAATGGAGAGACATTTGAAGAACTTGACAATAGAAATCAGTAAGAGTGATAGAAGTATTGTTTATCAGCCCCAGGTTTGTTTAAACTGTTATATGTACACATATACCTATAGTACGCACCTAGCTTCATTTTGTTTCACTTTGAAGCTCGAACATATTTCAATCAAATCGTCGCTACAATGACACGAACACTATTATTTTAGATATCAATTCCATTTTTTATATACATATTTGTAATAAATATTATTATTCGGCAGAAAGTGGGGAACGAAGAGTCTTAACACTAGGTTCCCACTGCCTACCCTGCCGTGTGGACGCGGGATACAGCATGAAGCTGATTTATTTTTTATTTTTAAATATAAAATAAAAAATATAAAGGCCCCGCTTGTACTACACAAGTATTTATTATCTCATCTAAATTACTTTGGTAAATTATTTTATTAACAATATATGGATATTGAAACTAAAGCTAAAGATAGCTAAAATTTTAGCCAATTCAATAAAACAATTATTTCGTAGCTATACTGTCGTATGCAATTCTTTATTTTGACTTAACTTTTAGTCGTAACACTATGTTTCCTCTGATTGCGTATCTTTACCTCGCGTTTTCTAAGAGGAACAACAAAACCTTTACATTACGAAAAATTACTCTTAAAAGAAAAATTGCATGATTTTATAAACGAAATTATTATCACTGATTTGTTATACAATGAATTTTGTATAATACAAAGGAGTTAATTGAAAATTAATTATTGTTCGATAAATTAACATTTATTTGCACTCAGTAATTCAAAATTCTTTTTACTTAAATTATACAGATAATTACAAGTAACAACAATGAATGGACAATGCTTATACCGCTCGTGCCTCTCTATCGTTAGTTTCTTGCTTTCACTCATACGGAACTCTCTCAGCTCTCTCTCTCGTTCAGGTGAAACATGACAATGAGTCATGCTTTTTCGTGCGTGTACCGGCCATTCGGTCGATTTATAAAACGTTATCATATCAAAAAATATAAAAAGTTACATAACTTTCTTATCTTTTTTAGATAGAAGTATGCAAATCCCAAAATACTGCAGGCTGGCTTTGCGCATTGTATGCATACAAAGGACTATTACTAATAGTGGGAGTGTACATGGCGTGGGAAACACGAAACGTCGAAATTTCAGCCTTAAACGATTCAAAATATATCGGCATCAGTGTATACTCAGTTGTTATAACCAGTGCTAGTGTGGTTGTTATAGGTACTATAATATCTGAGAGAGCTACTTTAGCGTATATAACCATAACCAGTTTGATCCTTGTTGCAACCACTTCGACGTTATGTTTACTGTTCTTGCCTAAAATTATCGCTATCAAACGTAAAGGTATGTATTTGTTAGATATATATTTGTTAGATATTGTTATTTCTTTTTTCACTATCGAATAATACTTGTTTAGAAAAGGTACTTATATAAGTTTGAACGCAGCGAAATTTGAATCCTCGCCTTTTCATACCTAAGTGTGACTAACACTTTCTTTTTAGAGTTCGGAACCTTAAAACCGTAAAAACGGAACCTTTCATAAGATCACTTTGTGGACCGTCTGTCCGTCTGTCGAGACCATTTATGTCGAAATCGCGTGGAGGTATCAAGCTGAAATTAATATCAAATATTCAGGTCTGTACTCCTTTAAAGCACAGCAAAAATTATGCTGAACTCAAGACCGCGTTAAGCATAATAAGATATCAAGGTGGCCCAGAGGCCACCAGGGGCCACTAGGGTGCCACGCAGCAAATATAAGAATAAGTAAATTATTGCTATATTATCTCTATCCGCCCGAAAATGCGAAAAATATGCGATATATTCATTCACAGTAGTCTTTAATAGAACCTGTTTTAAGTATATGCCCTTATATTAATTTGAAATTACAAAATTTTAGCTGAAGATGATCCAGTCATACAAAGCATGGGTTTACGTCTTGAATGTAAAACAAGAAGATTTGTGACAGACGAAACACAAGAACTTCATTTTAGAACAGAAATACAAAACAAAGTGTATAAGAGAGAAGTAGCTGCCTTAGACCGGGAAATAGGAAGACTGGAGAAACTCTTAGCTGAGTCGGATCAAGGGTCGAATGCATCAGTTATTTTACATAAACGAGTATGTACCTACTGTTTTTTTTTTCTTTTTAAACAATTTTAAAGATTTTTGGAGAATGGGATTTAATACCCTATACTAAAAGCTCAACATTTATTGGTTTTTCGACAAATTAATTCTTTTGCACACCAAATATGTATCTCTACACCTAAAATTCTTCCAAGTTACAAAACTTAAAATGTCCATTTGAAATTAAAATATTTACTACCAAATTAATAAATCTAAGATATTTTGAATCATATTATTAGAAAAAGAGTTTATTAAACAACTTATATATAACTTATGTGGCGTAAGATGAATAAATAAATATGATCTTAGTAAAACCAATTCACTCAATAATTAACAATAGTAATTGGGCTTTTCAGGTTAATTTTTAATCATGAAATAAGAAGAAGGTTTTCAATATAAGCGTATCTGTGATCTGTATCTGTCTCTTCTTAAGAAAATACATAATATATTAAATACTCATTTACTAAATAAAATATTATATTTAAGATAAAATCATATATCTATTATCTTATATTATTTTCAGACGGAACTTAACACAGTAGAAGAAGAATGTCGTCCAGAAACAGACAGACGAACGCCCAGCATCACTGGTGGCTTGCCAATGCTACTCCTTTCAGTTTTACCTCCAGTTATACCACGAGCTAGCTGGCCTTCGACTGAAGCTTGTAGAAACGCTGTTAACTTTAGCTCTCAACCAAAACTAAATAGAAAGTCGCAACCTAACATAGACTTATACAATCTATGCCTAAACAGACGAGATGAAAACCAAGGTTTCTTAAGCAGGTTGAGGAGCTTTTTCGGTAGTAGGGCATCAAGTAGAAAAGCCTCAACAATGTCGATAGCCGATCCAACTGGTACAAGTATAGCGGCAGCTTTAAAAATGCACGTAGGAATGATTGCAGGACTAGTACCAGGAAACAGAAAACATTCAATGGTTTTATCCTGCAATACCCTGAATGTTACAGAGATGAAGTTACGAAGGGAATCTTATGCCAAAAGCGGACCTATCATAAGAATAGAAGACGAACCAACTTGTTCTAAGTTCGAGCACAAATATGTGGCGGAACCCGAAACAAAAGTAAACTTCATGTTGCCAAAATCACATAAAGCTATGTCACAGCAATCATCTTGTGAGAAAATTAAAGGATCCCCAAGGTTCCCTCATAGGATAGCTCCAACGACTAGCTTAAATGCCTTAAGTAAAAGAAAAACAAGTGCAGATAGTGTATTTCATATATCCGATGGTGGTTTCGATGAACATAGAAGATATAGTCATCAAAATGTGAATCAAGATTGTAAAGGAAAAGCAGCCTTAGAAAGTAGGTGGAAATCAACAGAAGATGCTAGACCTGGACCTTCTTCGGGAAATTAGGATATTATAAAACCAAAGATATTTGTGGGAATATTTCGTTAAAATATTGTGCCAAATAGTTATAATAAGTTTAAAAAGATTAAGTATGCCTATTAATATAGTCTTTCATTTCCAAAATAAATTTATATATTAAATAAAATTACTTTACACAAAATAAAATTAATGTTTAACATAATTAGACTCCTCACTCTACCTGACATCAGATACGAAGTTTAAGATAAAATTTAATAATGGTCTTGTTTAATATGCATACTGCAAATAAATTCTTTAACATAACTGTAATATACATAATATTTATTGACTTATACAAATTCGAAAAACTGATATTATAATTCAAATAATATTTTTTATAACGTTTTGATAAGCATAGAGACCGTTGTGGCGCACGGGCACAAGCGTGACTGTAACGTGACGGTTGCGGGTTCAATTTCCAATCGGAGGAAATTGAACCCGAAATGAAATTGAAATTTCCCGGTGTTCCGCCAATCACACAATGCCTCGAAAAAAGTTGGGAACTGAGTGTCTTAACATTAGGTTCCCTCTGCCAATCCTCAAAGGATATCAAAGCAAGATTTACACAAGAGGATGAATAATTTTCATTTCCTCGCTCTGGTTGGCACAGCGTTAGGTTCCATCACCACCACGCATCGTCACGAAAAATTGTTATATTTATTATTCATCTTGCGCTATATGCGTGGTACAGCGATTTTAATACAGATTAAATTATGCGTGGTACAGCGATTTTTAATACAGATAAAAGGCCATGCCTAAAATTGATAAATAAAAAATTTATCATTGTACAATTTTTATATATAGAAAAAAGTCATTTTAGCAAACCTGAAATTTTGGGGTTTATTAGTCTAATATATAGTTAAGACAGTAAGACGTAACTAACATGACAACGGGGCCCTTTCAGGGGTAAAAATAAAGGTACATCTCTGTCTGGGAGAATCATTGAGTTATCGGTTTGGCCGGGGTCTTAGGAGTCTTGAAAAATTCCGTGAATAACATATTTAAAATTAAAGCTTGCTACTTAACGTAGTTTTCCCCAATTTTGAACAACCTTAGTTATATTAAATATAATTAAAAAAATATATTTAAAAATAATAAATATATTTTTTTAATTTATTCTTTAAAACATATTTAAATACGAGCGTTTCTAATTTAACGTAGGTGAGCGTGTACCTTAAGTTGGTGCTTCTGAAAGGGTTACTTTCAAGTTAGTATGTACGCATACAACCTTAACTACATATTAGACTAGTAATCCTCAAAACTTCAGCTTTGCCAAAATGTCGTAGGTTTAGGTCCTGGGATCTCAGTCTATTATAATATATTCATGAATTTGAAGAATCTGTGAGAAATAACACCAAAATTGTAGCTATAACATAAATAGTTTTAGTACAAGTATGTATTAGAATATTTTATAGGTGGTTTATCAAAAAACTAAAGATCTATAAAAAAATGTAAGCAATAAGTAGTTATTTAAAATTAAATTAAGTGACCTAGTTATTATAAATATGTATAGGATTAAAAAAAGAATATCAATTTTAGCAATTCGAAAAAAGACCTAAGTACCTTAAAAAACTAGTTTTTAATCTTTGAAATATTATTTTATCTCTTTTTGACAACTACTGCTGAGACAATATAATTCATAATTATATAATAATTATTATATTTACAGGGTTCTTAACATATTTCCGTAGCGTTTGGCACTCCCTTTCTGCGCTCTTTAGTAGTAGTAGTAGTAACACATATTAGTTAGTAATTATTATATAATTATGTATTCATAATTATATAATAATTATTAATTATGAATATATACTGTGTTACTACTACTACTACTAAAGAGCGCAGAAACGGAGTGCCAAACGCTACGGAAATATGTTAAGAACCCTGTAAATAAATAAAGATTTTTTTTCTCTCCTCAGTATGTAAATAACATTTTAAAATGTAAAATGTATACAGAATTTTTATTTGTAAAAGAATAGCTATAACATTAGATTTTAAGCAAAGCATTATAACTGTCTAATAGTATGTATTGAAGGAGGCTTTACATTTATCGATGGATGGCTGAAAAATAAAAAATCTATCAAAATTTCAAATATATATACATACATGTGTGTATGTGTGTATGTGTGCGTGTGTGTGTATAAGAAATTCTTACTTTCTAGTAAATACACAAGTTTGAAACTTTTTAAGACAATGATTTTTCTACTGTTACATTATAGTAATATAATCGATATTACTTTAGTACTCATACAAATGTACCATATTTGGTAAATATTGTGTAGGTGTCATTCTGTTAAGCAAAAATAAAATGAAATATAAAAGTACGTTTATTATATTTATTCCAAAACATAATTTAAATAGTTTTTAAGCTTACTTAAAAACTATTTAAAATTGTATTGTAGCTATAAAAACTAAAGCAATATTTATATTTCATGTATTATTTATAGCTGTTAAGAAAGACCTATTTTTCAAAGATACTTTTACTTATAGGCAAGTGTGTTCAAATTTTATAAGAAAATGTAAATATATATAGAACTAGAATATATAGTCTGTGTGGAAAAAATACATTTTTCAATATACTGGTATTTTTTTATTTATAACACTAATACCTGTAAAATAATTCCATAATTGAATTTATCGGACCTCCCAAATAAAATACTAGCAGTAACCAAATCTCATAAAACAGAAAAAACATAATAAAACAGTAAAAATATTTTGTTTTATCAAAATCGGTTCGTTAAAAAAAAGTTATCGTCATTTGAATAAACTCAAGGCATTAGTTTGCCTGCGAATGTTATATAGCAATATATTCATAAATCATAACAGTTAAGTTTAAGTAGCAATTTATTCAACACAGAGATAAAGACCGATTTGATGTTCAAAGAAATAATAAGTAAATACATAGATTCTTCGATTCGTTTGAAATAAATTTATATAAAAATGGCTAAAAACAGCCTTTCTACATATACTCTGTAATAACCAACATATTTACCAATTATACATTGAGCTAATAATATAAGTATGTAACTAATTTAAAAACTGTACAGGAATTAATATGCAATCATTACAGTTATTTTAAAAAGAGTATTATGAATCCTTCAAATCAATAATTTAACATTTAAGGCTGTTTCTGAAGCCTAAATTAAATTATTCACTGGCATCAGCACATTTAACAGTTTTAAAATTATGATGAGACGTACATTACATAGGTAGCTTTATGTATATTTCTATAAATATCAAATATTAATATTGGTCGAATTTTTTAATTCAAAACAATCAAAAGTCCTTATAGAAATTACGATAATGTAGTAAAAACAATCATATTAGAATATTACAGATTAAAGCAATAAAAATCATATTAGAAGTCATTATTATTTTTTTTAATTTTACTAAAAGAAAGATCCAAATATATTTTTTTATATCCGTAACCTAAATCGAAACCCATATAATATTCATATATCTATGTATATCCGTATCTAGATTCGAAATCTTGTAATTGTGTAACAAACATACAGTACGGCTGACGAGTCCTGCTATGCTATTTGTTTGGAGGTTATTTCTTACTTTTTATTATTTTCTTCCCGAGTTTAAAATGGTCAAAAGTTCAGAAAACTAACGACAGTGCGGGTAATTATTAATACTATTGTATACTCTTCCATTAGTTTCTCTTATTAAACTACTATTACTATGCTTAAAATATATTACTTGTGGAAATTATGAATTCAAAATTAAAGAATTTCTTTACAAATTTTCTAAGATAACATAGGGGCAACTCAGCACTAAATTTTTTATATAAATTAAAAACTAAAATATAATACAATATCTTTATTTGGCCAAAATATTTACATTATATAAGAATTTATTGTACAGTTATGATGTAACCAAACACGATATTTACGAATTCAAAATTAAATTTGGATATATTATATTTAAAAAAATACATTTGTTTAGACCAAAATTTAAAATCAAACCAAAATATCTCTGAATTTGGTTAAAAGAGCTAATTTGATTAACAACACACGCGACTATTGTGTTATTCTTGACTATTGTGTTATCGGTTACCGTGTCTCGGAAATGATTTATTTTAATATCCTCGCTTTGGTAAAAGGATAAAACCACGGCGTTAAGTTCCATTACTCAATACGCAATATCTCAATAATTGGACGATCCATGGGGTATCCGTGTCAGACAGAGTGTCTCAACACTTAGTACCAACACTAAGAACAGAGTGTCTCAACACTAAGTACCCTCTGCCTACCCCTCTATATGGGATATAACGAAACTGCAGCTATTATTAAAATTATTGATTCTATTATTAATTACACTTACATAACTGCTTCCGACATTTTAGCTATTCTATGTTCAATTTGCCGTTTAATATTTGCATTAACATTCGGCAATTCCTCATGAAGTCTTATCGAGTTCTCTATTTTTTGCACGAGTTTTATCTCTCTGGGCCAAGCCACAAAGTTAGTGACTGTGCAGTCGGTGTCAGATCCAAGTCTCCCGGTTCTACCACAACGGTGTATGTAGTCCGATGTGTAGAGTGGGAAGTCGTAATTTATTATGTGTTGCGTCTGAAATAATTATAATTATCTCATATTATTAATAGTACATTTAATTTAATTATATTCCGTAGTCATATTATTACATCGGCCTGAGGCCGGTCGTGGTGCAGCGGCACGAGGTGTGACTGCAAAACCGACTGGTTCTGGGTTCGATTCCCACTCGAGGAGATGAAATATTTACTTAAATTTATATTTCCATTTCTTCGCTCTGGTGTCGAGGTTAAGCGCGGCGTTGAGTTCTGCCACTCAACACGCAATGCCTCCAGAATTAGGCAGAAAGTGGGGAACGGAGTGTCTTAACACTAGGTTCCCTCTGCCTACCCTGCTGTGTGCGGGATATAGCGTGAAGCTAATTTAATTTAATTTTTTTTTATATTATTACATATTATTAATTGAGGCGCAGGGGCACAGTGTTAGAGCGACAGGTCATAGGTTCCATTTCCACTCAAAGAAATGAAATATTGAATATTTTAATATCTGCCACTCAACAACTCGATGGAAAGTGGGGAACTGAAATGTCCTCAAAGGAACACTTATTTCCCAGGTTACCCTACCTATCCTGCTATGTGCGTGATACACCGTGAAGTTAAAAAATATATTATTAACAACATTTATTGAATTTGGAGAGTATTGGGTGGGCTCAACTCATTTAATTTACTCATAACCTGTCAAACTAGATGCTTTAGTCATAAAATTAAATTGCTTATACTTAGAGAGAAATGTCTATATATGTAAATAGCAACATATATATTTTTCTGTGGTTAAGTCTGACTACTTATTTTACTACATTTAGATACAAAAAACTTACTCTGAAAGTATCAAGACCACGCGACGCAATATCAGTACACGACAATACATTTATTTGTCCATTTTTGAACATTTCAAATTTGCCCACTTTTAAAGGCACCGCCATTTGTCCATTTATATTGATACATTCAATATTATTCTCGTTGAGGAACATAGAAACAAAATCACATGTTGCTGTTTTATTTGAAAATATCATGGTAGGCCTTTTTCTGTTGACATCAGCTTGAACTAATTTGAGTAATTCTAAAGGTTTTTGAGCTTTGCCAAGGCGGAGAAATCTGAAATGAAATGTTTAACTTTAAAAATTATTTGAAAATATAAATAATCTATTTATTTAGACATGCAAAAATGTGCCGCAGTTAAAATAAAATAATATATAAAATAAAGTATTTCTTATGAAAAATAAAATTGTGGTGCAGTAGAAGTGTCTAATTGTAGACACAATTGTTTTTATCCTAAGTAATAAATTATATATAATAGTAAACTCACTTATGAGGTACATGAGGTAATATCCTATGTATTTTATTAGTACTAACTGTTCTCAATGACTGAGGATCCATAAACGAATTGACTGACTCTGGCAACTCGTGGGGTAAGGTGGCACTTACTAAAGTCACTTGACATCCTTTAGGAGGTATTTGTATATCAACTTTATGATGTATCTGTAAAATTAGGATGACTATTGTTTATTGATATTCTCTAGATCTAGTGTTATTTTTGGATTCTTTTTTTTTGTCTATTTAAAATAAAAATTTAAATTATTTACAATTTCTAATTATTAACATTAAATATTCAACAATAACAAAATTATAGCCATAGTGTAATGTCTGATTGTCAACAAACTGGTTTTGAGTTTTATCTCCACTTGGGGGAATTAATTATTTTATTTCCCGCTAGGATAGATATGGAGGATACAGAGTGAAGTTAAAAATCAATATACAGATGCACAAAAAGGTCTACTTACAGAAAATTTCTTTAACAAATTAGACAATTTATCGACAAAGCTGTCGTCTAAGAGTGTATCAGCTTCATCCAACACAATGTGATGGACATTATGAATTTTAAAAATGCCAGTTGTAACTAATTTACTGTAAGCACCAAGAGTTGTTATTAATAAATCAGTATATTCTATGGGTGGATTGATCATTTTCTGTTTTGTTTTACCGCCTATTAAAGTAGAAACATTTATGTTTAAGTTTTCTGTCAGACTTTGCGCCACTTCACCTATTTGGGTTGCTGAAATAAAAACAAATTGATGATTTTACATTTTCTGTTTAAAATCTATATGTCTCATCTATCTTTACTAACAAGACAAAGTACAACAGTTGAGTTCCAGCTCTCAATACACAATTACTTGAAAATTGGAGATAGGTGAGGAATAGATAACCCATTCCCCATGTTAGAACGTTTATTTGTACATGATGCAATACCGGTACCTGCAGTATTATAGAGCAGAAAAAGATATGAATAGTTTAAATGAACATATCTGATCAAATGAGGATGTTATAAAATAAATGAAGAAGAGCAGTAATCAACCAGAAGTACTGTATGAACAGATCAAAGACAGTGGAGTAAGCTAGAGAGGTATACAGGGACCATAGCTTTTTGTGCTTAATTCTCTGACTATATCAGCAGAGTAAAAAAGAAATCAAATAAAATATTACCTAATTCTCTACTTGGCGTTATAACTACTGCCAAAGGACTATTGAAATCTTCAGCAACATGAGGTTTCCATTCTAAAATATGTTGTATAATAGGTAATAAGTATGCCAAAGTCTTTCCACAACCTGTTTCAGCTGTCATAGAAGTGTTATAACCCTCAATAATAGGTGAAAAAGATTTTGCTTGAATCGCCGTAGGTAAGGAATAACCCAATTGGGACATAACCTCTCTCAATTGTGGACATAGCCCTATTTCTTCAAATGTTTTCCGATAAACTTCTGTTTCTTCCTTTTTATTAGCATTTCCATAAATTATAAAATAATCGTTTTTTGATTTTGCATGTAACCATCCCTGAGACGCGAGTTTTACACCTTCAAATTTACTGTAAGATTGGCCCTCATAATGATTGAATTCAGGACGTTTACATGATATGATAGGTAGTTTTTTCTTCGCTTGGTGAACACTATAATATCTACAATATGAATAGTTCATTGCTTGTCGTAATTTAGACATTTTTTTATTTAATTTTGTTTTTACTTTCCTTAAATTGTTGTGTTCATAACTTCATACATCAAAACCCACGATGAAGTAACAGCTGTCAAAATTATTTGACATAATAATGACGTCCGTAAATCAGTCCATCCAATAAATAATAATAAAAACTTGTATAACTCGGCAAAAAAGAGTTTGGATTTTTGGAGTGGTGACGGGTGGAACTAAATATTTTATATTAATGATGCCAGCACTAATTAGGGCACACACACAATATTGTCAATACAATATTATTGTCAATACAACATTGGCAATAATATTGTTCAATAAATGGCCCCGCGCACTACGCAATATTATTGAGAGTATTTAGCTTACTTACAAAAAAAGGCAATAAAAAATTATCACAGACTGATCATGAAATAAACTGAACTTAAGCTAATATAATCAATAATATTAATTAACTATAACTAACAAGGGTCATGTGTGGCGACGAAGCTTGTTACCAAAAAGGCAAAGCGTGGCATTGAGTTCCGCCACTCAATACGCAATGCCTCGAAATTTGCGCAGAAAGTGGGCAATGCTGTGTATTAACGCGAGATTCCGTCTGCATCCTATCCTCTGCTATATGCGAGATATTAGGGATAGCGTAAAGCTGAAAAAAAAATATACTGTTTACTTATATCTATACCTATACATAAAAATAAAATTAAAGGGTCTGTCTTTAATATCAATATAAACATGTTTTTAAGTGCATTTATTTTAACGATACCAAAACAATTTTATATAAATTGAACAATTTTAACATTTTTTTGTGTCTCCCTTTCCGTTTATCTGGGGACGTTTATGGGACTAAAACTGAAAGATAGAGCGGGTTGTGGAGCAATATAAAGACCATTTTGATACAATAAAAAAATTATATCAATGCAAAGTATGTTGTTTGACAAAACTGCTACTTCCTAAAAGACTTATCTTATACAACTGATTTATTGAATTGGCTAAGTCTCTATTTTTCAACATTTTATTGTTTGGTATTGTTTGTAAAAGTACAAAATTATGTGTGTATGTTGTATAATGATAAAAAAAACACGAGATTGTATGATTATAAAATAGACTGAGATTTAGCCAAGCACACTCAATATTATTGACAATATTAGTGTACATATGTGGCCAGGCTACAATCTTAGTACAATAAAACTGGAAAGTTTTGACGTATAATATTATTAAGTTTAGAAGTATATGGACTATGGAGAGTTTAGACAATTATAGATAATTTTGTATTTTGTAGCATTATATTTCTAGTATAAGTCCGACATCTGGAGTCCAGAAGTGGCTCTGGAATTGAATATCTATTCAGTGATGTATCCCGCACACAGCAGGGTAGGCAGAGGAAACCTAGTGTTTAGACACTCCGTTCCCCACTTTCTGCCGAATTCTGGAGCTTTGCGTGTTGAGTGAAGAAATGGAAATATAAATTTAAGTAAATATTTCACTTCCTCGAGTGGGATTGAACCCACAACCAGTCGATTTTACAGTCATACTTCGTACCGCTGCGCCACGACTAGCATCGTAAATTACGGTTTACTTTATGTAAAATTATTTTTTACATTTTAATTCGTTGTTTGAAGTCGGTTTTTTTGTTAAAATATAATTTATACAGAGTGGAAGGGTTGCGCTCCTTGTACGGGAGCAGCATATAGGGTAAAATATTTCAAACCCATACCTATAGAAATTAATCAAAATACCTCAGATCAGTTCAGACATATGATGGGATGGATTTTTTTTTAAATTTCACGATGTTTATCCATACTGTATTTCGTGTGACGCAGTTGCGAATATATACAAATAACGTAAACAAATACTGCTACAAAAAAAAATACTAAGCGTTGCCGATCTGCCTGCTTTTCATTCTCAAAAAGTATACCAAAACGAGAAAGGGATACCTCTCGTTCTATTTTAAGCAATTCAACAAAATGAAATAATATTAAAATGATTTTTTCCCTCGTGGCGGAGTTTTTTTTGTAACTGACCGGCGTGACCGGAGACTTTTTGTATCTTTAATTTTTATTTGTTGACGAGATAATGATTTAAAGTGGCAGTCGGTTTTTCCTCGCTTAGATGTTACAATTTTGTATAAATTTAACTTTATGAATTTTTGACAATGTTATTAAGCTTTAAATTTTTATTTTTTTTACTCGCTCTAGTACTGTCTACTCTGTAATATGCGTAAAGCTTTTTTTTCTTTGCGCTGTATCCCGGGTATAGCGGGTAAGCAGAGGAAACCTGGAAACCTACTCTTAAAACCAAACTTTCCACACTTTCCACCAAATTCCTTAGGCATTCCGTGTTGACATGAAAGGATGTTGAAGGTGAAGCGTAAAGCATATTTTTTAAGTGTACTTAAGTTGTATATTTACAAAATGTGTAATCTTTACATTTAATAAATATAAATGTAGCCAAGGTCATTACTGATTCCATTATTTAGATACCTGTTTGTCTAAAAATATTTTTTGTTATTATACATACAAAAAAAGCTATACATACATGTGAACATTATAACATTATGCTGAATAATAAATATAATTTATTTCTTTCTCTACTAGATAGATTAGAACAATATATTAAATTATATTAGTTAGAGGAGAAGGTGCAAATTAGAGACATTTGATATTTTTTTTCGAAAATATGAAGTAAGTAACTAAAAATAAATTCGAAAACAAAAAAAAAATATTATTTGCCCAATAAAAATATATTTATTCCACTATTATATAATATCATTATATTCACAAAGCCATGAGATAAAAGGTAAGCGAATAAAAAAGCCTATTTTTAGGTTTCGATTGATGGAGCTCAATATGGTATGTTGCATTTATTATATATTTAATTTAGTTATTTATAGGCTACAAAATTATATTGGAAACAATTTCACAATAGCATTCGTAGCTAATAAATTTAGGGTGCAGACATAGCGTGTTTACAAATGTTATTTTCAAATATTATCGATTTTCGTGCAATACCACCCCTACAAGTATATCAAGTAAAAAAATATCTATGGATTTATGGATGTACAAAATATTAATTAACGATGTATGTATATGTCGTAGTAGGCTGCCCAAGTGCTGGGAAGGCTCCCCACAGGTGTCTTTAAAAAGGCATGACTTTACTACCTACTACAGTCTTTCCGTTCAGGGTTAAAATAAGGTAGATGCGTTTTACAAAGACTTATTCTCAAGGCGGTCTTATCGCTTCCACGCACAATGGCACCATACGACGCGCTTTATCTCATAAATCCGTAACTTGTTTATTTCATCATAAAATTTTGAAATTTTACGTTTATATGCATATGTTATGTTGTTATGTTGTTGTTGTTATGTTTATGTTTATATGCGTTTTTATGTATATGTTTGCGATCAATAATATATAATATACAGGGTGGAAGTGTCAGCACCACTTTAAATTAAACCACAGTTTTAACTACTCTATAAAAGCCTAATACTCGTACAATTAAAGAAAATCCCAAAAATGAAAAAGTTATTTTTTTCAAACAAAATAAATAACACAATTATAATTGTAATATAAAACGCTGTTTGTAAAGAACGACGCACGCACACATAAACCGAAATCAAGGTATTGGTGGCAAAGTTCAAAGTTAGTTAACCTTTAGTAGTATTTTTTTGTAGTATGTGTTTACGTTATATTGGTATCTATGCGTCACACGAAATTCAGGTTTGGATAAACATCATGAAATAAAAAAAATACTACGTCTAAACTGTTGAGGTATCTTGATATTTTTTTTTAGGTAAAATAAATAAATCAAAAGTTTTTTTTAGGTATTGGTTTAAAATATTTTAGCCTATATGCTGTTAGCGTAAAAGGAGCGCTGACACTTCCTGTATAATAAAACGGATTTCAGATTTCAAAACACACTAGAGTAGATATATAATTTTTTATTGCTTCAAAACTATAATAACTATATATAAGTTATAATGGGGGTATAATGGTGTGTCAAGTGGCGACGAATGCGGCGTTGGAGACCGCCACCCAACACGCCACGAGGTGGAGGACGGAGCTACAAATAGCTACGTGGAATGTAAGAGGAGGGATGAAAGAAAAGATGAATGAATGAGATGTGATGGATGATAGAGATTTGGATGTCGTCTGCGTGACTAAGACCTAGCGGAAGGGCAATAACACTACCGATTTACCGGGCAGTCGAGTCGCTTTCTGGGCCGGCGTACCAGAAAACCAGCGGGGCTGTCAAGATGTAGGTGTGCTATTATCCTCTCGATTGGTTAGTGCAACGGTTGAATACAAGGCGATCCACCCGGGACTGCTTTGGATTCGCTTTAAGCTGGGGATAACAA